>JAQZBX010012644.1:0-26418 GCA_029593785.1 Cabassous unicinctus | reverse complement strand
GGACTCAGGAAACACAAGCAGCAAGGGGGGGATAAATAAATAAATAAATAAATCTTAAAAAAAATAAAATAAAATAAAGATATCCTTTATTAAAAAATTTTTTTAAAAAAAGATGCTTTGCTTCTTTGGCAGGAAACTTACAAGACAAAACTTTCTCCTTGATATACTAATCTAGTTAACTGGTTTTATTTTAAAAAGTGAAAAAAAAGATACCAGGCTGGAAGTCCCAGATTAGGACCATGTTCTCAGCATTTCATGCAAAACCCAAATCAGACTATAAGAAATGTGATCAGAAGGTTTCTGATACAGATACCACTGGTTAAGGGCATCCTTTATCATTAACATAATACATGTATTATAAACCATGGCCTTGTAAAAGCACAATAAGGCTTCCTGGCATTATTGGGTAATAAGAGAAACCTAAGAGCCAAGATCCTGTTAAATCACATAAGAAGTCATTTCATTCTTTAGATCTTTCCATCCAAGCTTAGATATGGCAGCCTGAATAGGAAAGAGAGCAAATCCCATAGCAAATGGGAGTCAAGCTTCAGAAATTCTAACCCTTCTGCCTTAAGCCCTGAAATTGATGTCAGTTCCAGGTTGGCAGGATGAGTCTCTCTCTCCAAGAGTCTCTTATGCCCAGCACTCCAATGATAGGTTCAATCTAAACACACTGTGTGTGATTGTTATCCATCATCTGGTCACTGGGTTCAAATCCTGACACAAACACCTATATTAACTGCGTGGCATTGGCCAAGGTACTTGCATACACTGGCCTCAGCTTCCCCATGTGAAAATGAAAGTAACAATAGCATCTACCCCATAGACTTGTTAGGATTTAATGAGTTCCTATATATTTAACATTTAAAACATGCCTGGGCCCTAGAAAGCACAGTACTCTATAATTATTTAAAATCACTAATATTATTGTAGCCTCTTGAGGCTATAGCTTTCTTTTCAAAGACAGAAATTCTCATTTCCAATGTTGATAAAATTTTATATGACCCAATCACTCTCTACTATGGTTTGAGTCATTAGAAGAGAGAAGATTTGACTTTGTACCTTCAAGTAATGAAAAGCAAGAACTAACCTGAGTTACAGTGAGAAGTCAGGAATTGCAGCTGGTCTATGATATGGATTACTCCTTTAATGAGAGTTTGAAATGGCAGTTTTTAAAGATTTCACATAACTCTCAAACATTTAAAATGTTCTGTGCTCCCTGGGTTCAGAACTAGCCAAATATGGACTTTCCTAAAACCTCTTCTTAGTCTTCCTCTTGCCCATGCAATCTCCACCCGAATGCCTGGCAATAAGTCTGTGTTCTGTCCACTATGGTCACCTCAATGCAATACATTAATTCATCCAACTGAATGTTAAAGAACCCAACAAGTCCTGCAGATGTTTCCTTGAGTCCCAATTCTGGTTATTTGGTAACATCTAAGCCATATGCCAAAGAGCCCATGTTTCTAAGAAGTGTGAGAAGTGGCAAGTACATTCACTTAGTTTTTGAAAGAATTTCTTCTTACGAAGTACAAAATGTTTTGTTATCATGAGATCATTCATGGGACTTATTTAAATATATATATGGGTGCAGCTTACTATTTTAGCTAGAAGAATAACCTTAGGCTTAGAAGATAAATCTCTGAAACTGAGCATGGCAGATAATATGGATTTTCTTTTTAAAACTGGCAAAAGATCCATACTTTATGATTTTTATTTTTAGTTTCTTTAAAAAAAAAAAACCTTCTCCTTGGTTTTACTTCAAATTTATAGTTTGTTAACCTAGGATCAACTTTAGCTCAAACCTTAATACTTGGACTGGAATTTCCAAAAATCATTCACAAATGAGAATCATAACACTGAGATAGCATTCCAGTGACCCATTGACCAACCTTCTCCAAAGGGATTTTTGGTGATACTTTTAGTGGACATATTTAGGGGAGGGGGAAGTATCTCTAATGTGCTTTTGTCATCTTTTCGTTCCCACTCACGTTGCCAGAAATCTCATATTCCCAGAATCAAATTAAGAAAGAAAAAACCTTCATGGATCCAGATCTAACAGTGGATTGCATTGCTGTCATGCTGGGTATTTTTATGTTGGGATGAATGGGTTTTGACACCAGTGACTATATCAAAGAGGAATAGCTAAAGCTATTAATATAATAGATACCATAGAGTAAGAACGTCCTTGCCCTCAAGATATTTATAGTCTAGTAAAAATATATAGTATTGTATACACACATGCACAAATACTAGAAAGCTCCAAAGATTAGAATTGAAAATATGAATTAGATTGATGAGGATAAAAATAAGTAATGTCTATGAAAGAAGGAAAAAAATCAGAGAGAATGAAAGCAGCATTTATTGACAACTACACTGTGCATTAACTACAGTTTCACATGTGTTATATCTTTTAATACCCACATCAATACTGCGTGGACTGTATTATTTTAGAAATGAGGAGAAACTTAGATCTGAACCAAGATCACTAGACTCCAAAATCCTAACTTTTACCCAGTATGGAACATTAACTCACCAGACAACATGCTATTAATTTCCTTTCATTTAAATATTGTCCTATATATTTTTGTGACTTTCTAGTCTATATGTGTGCATGTACCCTATGTACCATATTTCTTACTAGACTATAAAACACCTTGAAGCCAAGAATATTCCCACTCCTTCATGGTGTCTATTATTGCTTCAGCACTGAATGGCAGAGGCAATCTCTAGATGACCAAAAGGAAAGTAAGATTTTAATCAATCACACATTTGGAATTGATTTTCCACCCCAATAAAGCGGCTAAAAATTTACTGTCCGTTTTACCACAATGTTGACTAATCTTGACTAATTAAATATTGAACAAAAACAATTGGAGACCTCTATCAAACAAAATCTTGTCTGTGACCCCCAAAATATAAAACTAATAGCGTGGCACTGCTGTGGTGCCTCTATCTTGATCCTGCCCTGAATTCACCACAGTCCCTGAGCCATGCTTCTAGACCTCCAGGACTCCACAAAGTACAATTTTAGAAACAAATGGATTAGAATACTTGAGCCCATAACCTCAGGTTCCCAGAGCAATATCTCTACTGTGTGGCCCCAATAGGAGAGATGGTGAATTAAAAATAATAATAATTTAAGACTGGTTTCCAATTTCCTCTTCAACTGACTAATACACTAATATATGGCAGACTTGGTGTTCTATGTTAGAATGCTATTCCCTAAGTATTCAAGGTAATTCCCTAAGAATCTAGATAACAGGCCACAGCAGAAATTTCCCAGCCATTCAGTAGCAGTATGAGTATTAAAAACAGAACAGATGTTTTCCTCATCAAAATCTTAATCTAGAATATTCTATTTCAAGTTAATGGAGCAGAATGGAAATCAGGAAATTAGTGTTGCCATCCATATAATTCTTCTGATTTTTGGTTTACAACTGCTTAGAAATTAAATAGGAGAAGAGAGAGGAACAGGAAATCAAGGGGAAATAAAATTCCAGTAAGCAGGAAGTTTGAAACCAGTCCACTTCTCTCATATTCTAAAAAAACATGCTAAGAACTCAGCCTTACAGAAATGGTAAATAGGGGACTCTTTTGACTCATGTCTTTGATAGCCTTGAGTAATCTGCAAAGTTTGCCCACTGAAGACTTACAGGCTTAATACAAGTGAAAACTATTAGGATGCTTTCCTGGTCCCCAGATAATCAGTATATTTTTTTTCCACAGTAGAGTCCATAACCTTATACTTTAGAAACTTCAAATAATTCAGCCTGAGATTAAGCACTGAGCACTCTACATGAAAAATATTAATGAACCAAAAAAGGAAAATAACCCAATAGGGAGGAAATGGACTAAGGATATGACTAGGCAACATAAGGTGAGGCAACTGAGAAAAGCCAATAAATGAGTTCAAGACCATCAGTAATCAGAAAAAGAAAATTAAAACAAATGTTTTAATTTTAGTCTGCAAAGTACCAGAAAGCTTTTGGCTTTTATAATGGGGATTTATTTGGGGGTAAAAGCATACAGTTCCAAGTCCAAATCAAGGCATCAGCAGAGATGCTTTCTCACCAAAGTCATCTACTGTTGATCCCAGTGTGTTGCCTCATGGTGAAACAAGATGGCTGCCTATCTCTGCAAGGTCTTAGCTTTCCTCTCTGGACTTCCTCTCAGGCCCAGCTGCTCTGCTTTCTTCCCAATTTCAGCTGCAAGCTGGCATAGGGCTTGTCTCTTAGGCTTCCTCTGTCTCCTGGCATAGGGCTTGTTTCTTTCCAGTCCTTCTATATCAAGCTCAGCAGTTCTGCTGTCTTCCTGATTTCAGATGTAAGCTATCTAGCAAACTGGCTAATCTATCCCTGGGGCCTCAGCTGTTTGGGCCTTCTCCTTTCTGTTACGTGGCAGGATCAAAAATGACAGAACTCTCTCTTCCTTTGTCTGAGTGAGAGTCCATTTATATCAGACCCAGCAAGAGGGTGAGGACTCCAACTGAGTCACACCCACTGATGTAGTTGAATCAAAAGCCTTAGATCAGACTTAACAAGTAATCTAATCAAAAGCCCATCAACTGAATTTAATGCAAGCAAAGGGTATCACACCCAAAGGAATAGATTAGTTTACAAATGTAATCTTTCTCTCTTTGGAATTATAAAATAATCTCAAACTGCCACACCTACTTTAGACTAAATAAACTGATGAAAATTTTAAAAGCTGTATAGTTCCAAGATATAGGTGGCATATGGGGTTTATGGCCAGGGCATTGGGAAGGATGGAATTGCCTTCACCTGAAATGGGAAAGGATGTAGGTAGAGCAGGTTTGTGAGAGAAACTCTAGAATTCAGTTTTTGGCATATTAATTTTGACATGTCTATTTCATATCCAAGTAGGTGGTTGGTTATACAAGTCTGGAGTTTGGGGGAGGGGTTTAGGTAGGAAATATATAATTGATTGTCATCAATATAGAGATGTTGTCTAAATCCATAAGCCTGGATGCAATCACCAAGTTTAGATAGAAAAGAAAATAATATCAAGGTCTGAGCTCTGAAGTTGACCAAAATTAAAAATTAGGAATAAAAGAAGGAGTCAGCAAAGGAGACTGAGAAGGAGGATTAAGAATGTGCATATAAAAAGAGAATGTGGTGACCATGAAGCCAAGGGTGGGGGGTGATTGGCCATACTAAATGCTCTTAAAGTTCAAACAATATGAGAACTAATAATTTAGGACAAATTGGAAACAGTAACATAGAGGTGATATCTAAAACTCAGTGAAGGGAAATTAGGTGGCTGGAAAATAGGGGTTGGAGGGGAAAATTCCACTAGATAATCTTTTGAACATTTTGAATTTTTAACCATGTAAATGTAGTATCTGTTCAGATTAAAAAATAAGTAGAATTTTATTTTTAAAATAAAAAGAATAGAGTTAAACAGCAAATTAGGTGCAGATGATGGAAGAATTAGTGAAACATAAGATATACATCAAAATTACCATATTGCAACATAGAAAAACATAGAAACATAGAAAAAGAAATGGGAAATATGAAAGTGAGGTTAAGAGATATAAACATTAAATGTAAAAGTATATCATGCATGTATTCAGTTTCTCAAAAAGATAGAATAAAAACTATAATGAGAGGAAATATTTTTAAATATGGCTTTAAGTGTATTATAGCTAACAAGCAACATGAACCTATAGATCCAGGAAGCCCAAGATATTTCAAGCCAGAAAAATTAAATCAAATCCATGACTAAACACTTTGTAATAAAGTTGAAAAACAACTAAGACAAAGAGAAGATTGTTAAAGCAGTCAGAAAGAAATGTTGGATCATCTAAAAAGAATAACAACAAGAATAGTAGCAGACTTCTCAAAAGCAATGGTGGTGCAGAAGACAGTGGAATATTTTCAAAGTGTTGAGAAAAAGTATTTGTCAGTGTAGAATTTTTTAGCCAGCAAAACTACATTCATAAACAAGAGTGAGAGGGAACGGATGTGGCTCAAGCAGTTGGGCACTCACCTCCCACACGGAAGATCTCAGGTTTGGTTCCCAGTGCTTCCAGGGGAAGACGAGCAGACAATGAGCAGACAGATGAGGGAACAATATGGGGGCGGTATTTGTTTGGGGTAGAAGCTTACAGTTACAAGGCCCTAAAGAGTCCAACTCAAAGTACCATAAGAGGTATTTCCTCACCCAAAGTCTGTTGCCACATGTTGAAGCAAGACAACAGATGATATCTGCAGCTCTGGCTGGAAACAGTTCATATACCCCATGCTCACTGCAACTAATGGAGTGGGACGGCGCATTCCCCAGGAGGAAGAAGGGTCTAGCAGAGGGTGGGGAGTGTTTCTTTTCAGTGAGTTTGGCCAGCTGAGCCCTCTTTGAATCTGGGAAGGTCCCTGACCAACGGGAACTGAGATGGCTGCAGGGAGAGGGACGGGGATCTGTTCATGCAGGCTATCACACCCAGACGCCCTGGGAGAGAGGAACTAAGGAAGAGAGGGGGCTGAGACAGGCACCTAAACAGCCCAGCTTGGCAAACAGTTAGAAGCTTAACCTGCCTGAGGGAAAAGGGGCAGATAGAGCCAGATAAGATTTCTGAAGCCTGCTTAAGTTGTGGAGCTAGTGGAGCTCGATGGAAGAATTCCTGCCTTGCACATACAAAGTCCATTGTTCAATTCCTGGGTCTCCTTAGAAGAGTGATCAGGTACCCAGCTGGTACCTTATGACAGGGAAAATACAGACAGATTTTCCTTGTTTTAGGTATTCTTGGATCTGTTATTTTTTATCAGTTCCTTTTTTTCCTTTATTTTGTTCTCTAAAACCCAGTACAACACCTGAAGATGGCATGCTGAAAGGTGATTGACTGATGAGCACCAACAGCCTGAGAAGCTCCTTAGGGGCTGTGGCCATTAGGCAATTTGATGTAATTATGAATTCCAAAAATATAATTGGATCATGCTTCTAAAGTGATCTGTTAATCTGGGCATGATTGAGTTATGATTGGGGTGTTGACTGGGCCACGTCAGTAGGGCGTTGAGCCCCACCCCTTGATGGGTGGGGAATCGAATATAAAAGGCAAGGCAAAGAACAGAGGTGAAGCAGTCTTTTGAGAAGCAGTTTTGATGTTAGAAAGAAGGCCCCAGGAGAAGAGAAGCAAGCTGTTCGCCTGATCGTCTACAGCTGACCTTGTGGAGGAAACAGGAGCTAAGCCCAGAGAGAAACACAGCCCCGGGAAGAGAGGAACCCAAGAAGCCTGAACCCTGGCAAACGTCGGCAGCTGTCTTGCTCTAACACGTGGCAATGGACTTTGGTGAGAGAAGAAACATAACGCTTCATGGCCTGGTATCTGTGGACTTCTACCCCAAATAAATACCCTTTGTAAAGACTAACCCATTTTTGGTATTGCACATTAGCACTCCTTTACTGACTAATACAGGGGCTTAAGAGGGAAGGTTGTTTTCCCTGGGTTGTTTTTTCTTGTTGCTGCTGTTGTTGTTTGTTTCTTGCTTGTTCTCTTTCTCTTTTCTTTGATTCATTTCTTTTTCTTTTACTTATTTTTTCTACCTAATTTGTATCTTTTCTTTCCTTCATTTTTCTATCTTTTGTTTTCTCTTGTTTTTCTTTCATTCCACCTCTTTTTCTTTGGCCTTCTTTTTTTGTCTCTTTTCCTTTTCCTCTCTTCTCATCAATCATTCTAGCCTTTTAATTCATTCTACTTTTTCTCTATTTTGTTTCTTGTTTCATTTTTTCTATCCCACCTTTTTAAATCTTATTCCTTTGCACTTTTTTAATTTTTTACACATATTATTTATTTTCCTAACTCTTGTACAGTTCCTTTTGTAACTTTTTTAAAAATATTATTACTATTATTCTTTTTCTCTTCTTATTTCTTTCCTTTTCTCTGGTCCTAATATTTTTTTCAAAGGAAACACAGACAACTGCAAGGATATAGAATAAGAGGAATCAAGTGTCAAAAAGGAACCTTACCACATGAAAAAAATAAATAAATAAAACCCTAAAGTAGAAAGAGATGCTAACCAACCAAATAAGCCCATCAAGATAAACAGATGCCTAGACACCAATAAAAAATGACAAGCCATACTAAGAAACAGGAAGATATTGCCCAGTCTAATGAACAAACTAAACAACAGGAGGAGATGCAGAACATGGAACAACTAACCAAGGATGTCCAAACAAAATCATGAATCAACTTAATGAAGTGAAGGAAGAGATAAAGGATATTAAGGAGATGGGGTGAGGACATACTGAAGAAATTGTAAACATAGATAAAAAGATAACAGATATGATGGTGATGAATGGGACAATGCAAGAAATCAAAAATACACTCAAAGCACATAACAGCAGATTTGAACAGGCAGAGGAAAGATTAGTGATGTCGAAGACAGTACATCGGAAAACAAACAGATTGTAGAACAGATAGATAAAAAGATAGAAAAATCCAGCAGGGACTTAGGGATTTGAATGACAACATGAAACACAAATATACACATTATAGGCATTCAAGAGTGAGAAGAGAAGGGAAAGGGAGCAGAAGGAGTGTTAGAGGAAATAATGGCTGAAAATTTCCCAACTCTTTTGAGGGACATGGATGTACATGTCCAGGAAGTACAGCACACCCCCAAACAGTATAAATTCTAACAGGCCTACACCAAGACACATACTTGTCAAAAGTTCCAATGCTCAAGACAAAGAGAGAATACTGAAAGCAGCAAGAGAAAAAAGATCCATCACATACAAGGGAAGCTCAATAAGATTAAGTGCTGATTTCACATCTGAAACCATGGAGTCAAGAAAGGAGTGTATGACATAGTTAAGGTGCTAAAAGAAAAAACTTCTAGCCAAGAATTCTCTAACAAAGCTGGCACTCAAAAATGAGGGAGAGTTCAAAATATTCACAGATAAACAAAAATTAAGAGAATTTGTGGGAAAGAAACCTGCCCTTCAAGAAATACTAAAGGGAGTTCTGCAGCTTGAAAGGAAAAAAACAGGAAAGAGAGTGTTGGAGGAGCATGGAGCACAGAAGGTTATTTATAAGAATAACTAAAAAGATAAAAAGAGAAAAACAACATATGACATACATAAACCTAAAGAAAATATGGCTAATATAAGTAATTCCTTGACAGTAATAACATTGAATGTTAATGGATCAAACACTCCAATCAAGAGACACAGATTAGCAGAATGGATAAGGAAATATGACCCAGCTATATGCTGTCTACAAGAAACTCACCTTAGACCCAAGACACAAGGAGGTTGAAAGTGAAAGGTTGGAAAACAATTTTACATGCCAACAATAACCAAAAATGGGCAAGAGTAGCTATACTAATATCAGATAAAATAGACTTTAAATGCAAAACTATTGTAAGAGAAAAAGGACACTATATATTAATAAAAGGGATAATCTATCAAGAAGAAAGAACAATTATAAACATTTATACACCTAAGAGGGGAGCCTCAAAATACATGAGGGTAACATTGGAAAAACTAAGTGGAGAAATAGATGCCTCTGCAATTATAGTGGGGGACTATACACCATTATCACCATTAGACAGAATCTCAACAGAGGATCAATTAAAAAAAACAGAGACCTTGAATAATACATTAGAGGACCTAGACCTAATAGACACATACAGAACAGTACACCCAAATACAGTGGGATATACATTCTTGTCAAGGGCACATGGATCATTCTGCAAAATAGACCACATGCTAGGTCACAAAACAACTCTCAACGAATTCAGAAAGATTGAAATTATTCAAAGTAATTTCTCTGACCACAATGGAATGAAGCAGGAAATCAGTAAGGGCCAGAGAACCAGATTAGGGACAAAGATATGGAAGTTAAACAACACACTCTTAGACAAACAGTGGGACAAGGAGGAAATCTCAAAAGAAATCAGTAACTACCTTGAAACGAATGAATATGACAACACAACATATCAAAAACTATGGGATGCAACAAAAGCAGTGCTGAGAGGGAAACTTATAGCCATAAATGCCTATATGAAAAAAGAAGAGAAAGCTAAAATCAAAGACCTAAAGCACACCTGAAGGAATTAGGAAAAGAACAACAAACTTACCCCAAAGCAAATAGAAAGAAGGAAATAACAAAGATTAGAGCAGAGCTAAATGAAATTGAAAATAAGAAAGCACTAGAAAAAAATTAACAAAACCCCAAAAGCTGCTTCTTTGAGAAGATTAATAAAATGGACAAATCCTTAGCTAGACTAACAAAGAAAAAATAGAGGAAATGCAAATACATAAAATAAGAAATGAGGAAGGGAATATCACTACTGACCCCACAGAAATAAAGAGTATATTAAGAAGATACTTTGAAAAATTGTATGCCAACTAGATGGATAACTTAGATGAAATGGATAAATTCCTAAAATACACAAGCAGCCTATATTGCTGAAAAAAGAAACTGATGAACTCAGCAGACCAATCAAAAGTAATGATATTGAATTAGTCATCAAAAACCTCCCAACTAAGAAAAGCACAGGACAAAATGACTTCACAGGTAAATTCTACCAATCAATTCAGAAAGAACTAACACTAATCCTGCGTAAACTCTTCCAAAAAATACAAGTGAAGGCAACAGTGCCTAATTCATTCTATGATGCCAACATTACCCTAATACCAAAGCCATACAAAGATGCTACAAGAAAGAAAAACTATAGATGCTAAAATCCTCCACAAAATACTTGTTAATCATACTCAACAATGCACCAAATGACTTATACACCATAACCAAATGGGTTTCATCCCTGGTATGCAAGGATGTGCCAACATGAGAAAATCAATCAATGTAATACACCACATTAACATATCGAAAGAACAAAATCACATCATCATCTCTATTGAAGCACAAAAAGCATTCAACAAAATACAGCACCCTTTCCTCATGAAAACAAAAGATAGGAATAGAAGGAACCTTCCTCAACATGATAAAAGGTATATTTGAAAAACCCACAGTTAAAATCATATTCAATGGTGAAATGCTAAAAGCTTTTCCTCTAAGATCTGAGACAAGACAAGGACACCCTCTGTCAACATTCTTATTTAATATTGTGTTAGAAGTACTTGCTCAAGCACTTAGGAAAGAAAAAGGTATAAAAGGCATCCAAACTGGAAAGGAAGAAGAAGTTAAAATTTCACTATTTGCAGATGACATCATCCTATACATAGAAAGACCTGAGAAATCTACAACAAAGCTTCTAGAGCTGATAAATGAGTTCAGTAAAGTGGCAGGATATAAGATCAATGCACAAAAATCAGTAGCATTTCTGTACACCAATAATGAGCACTCCGAGGAGGAAATCAAGAAAAAAATTCCATTTACAATAGCAGCTAAAAGAATCAAATACCTAGGAATAAGCTTAACTAAAGTTGTGAAGGACTTGTATGCAGAAAACTACACAATATTGTTAAAGAAAATCAAAAAAGACCTAAATAAATGGAAGAATATTCCCTGCTTATAGATTGGAAGATTATGCGTCATTAAGATGTCTATCCTACCCAAACTGATTTACAGATTTAATGCAATCCCAATAAAAGTTACCACAGCATTTTTTCTGAACTGGAAAAGCTAACTATAAAATTTATTTGGAAGGGCAAGGGGCCCTGAATAGCCAAAGACTTATTGAAAAAGAAAAATGAAATTGGAGGAATCACATTATCTGACTTTAAACATAATACAAAGCTACAGTGATCAAAACTGCATGGTATTGGCACAAGGATAGACCTACTGACCAACAGAACAGAACTAAGAGTTCTGCTAAAGATCCACACATATGCAGTCAACTGATATTCGGCAAGGCCACCAAGCCCACTCAACTGGGAGAAAATAGCCTCTTCAACAAATGGTGCTTGTAGAACAGGATACCCATATCCAAAAGAATGGGAGACGATCACTATCTCACACCCTATACAAAAATTAACTCAAGATGGATCAAAGATCTAAATATAAGAGTCAAGACCATAAATCTCCTGGAAGATAATGTAGGGAAGTATCTACAAGATTTGGAGTAGGAAATGGTTTCATAAACTTTACACCCAAAGCATGAGCAACAAAAGAAAAAATAGATACATGAAACCTCCTCAAAATTAAAAATGTTTGCACTTCAAACTAGTTTGTCAAGAAAGTGAAAAGGCAGCCTACACAATGGGAGATAATATTTGGTAACCATCTATCCAATTGGGGCTTAAAATCCAGCATATAAAAATAAATCTTACATTTCAAAAATAAAAAGACAAACAACCTATTTAAAAAATGGACAAGTGATTTGAGTAGTTACTTCTCCGAGGAAGAAATGTAAATGGTAAAAAACACATGAAAAGATGCTCAACATCACTAGCCATTAGGGAAACGTAAATCAAAACTATAATAAGATATCATCTTACAGCTATTAGACTGGCAGCTATTAAAAAAAACAGAGGGGGAAGCGGGTGTGGCTCAGTGGATAGAGCCCCCGTTTACCATATGGGAGGCCCGGGTTCGCTTCCCAAGGCCTCCTTGTGAGGGCACGCCGGACTGAGTGGTGCGGTGGGCTGATGCAGCAACCTCACAGCAGGAAGCGGGTGTGGCGCAATGGATAGAGCACCCGTTTACCATATGAGAGGCCCCGGGTTCGTTTCCCAGGGCCTTCTTGTGAGGGCAGGCCGGCTCGCACGGCGCCATGGGCTGATGCGGCAAGACCTCACAGCAAGGGGGAGATAAGCAGACACAGAGAAGACACGCAGCAAATGGACACAGCAACACAAGCAGCAAGGGGGGGATAAATAAATAAAATAAATAAATCTTTAAAAAAAATAAAAAATAAAAACAGAGGACTACAAGTGTTGGAAAAGGTGTGGAGGAAAGGGTACACTTATCCACTGCTGGTGGGAATGTAGAATGGTACAGCCATTGTGGAGGACAGTTTGGCAGTTCCTGAGGAAGCTAACTATAGAACTGCCATATGATCCAGCAATTCCACTGCTGGGTATATACCCAGAAGAATTGAAAGCAGGGACATGAACAGATATATACACACCAGTGTTCATAGTGGTATTATTCACCATTGTCAAAAGTTGGAGTTAACCCAAATGTCCTTCAACAGATGAATGGATAATCAAATTGTGGTATATACATACAATGGAATATTATTCAGTTGTAAGAAGAAACGCAGTATTAACACACAGGATATCATGGATGAATCTTGAAGACCTTGTGTTGAGTGAAGTATGCCAGGCACTGAAGGACAAATACTACATGACCTCACTGATCTGAATTAAGCAAATTGAGCAGACTCACAGAGCTAGAGTCTGGAAGATAGGTTTGCAGGTGACAGAAAGAGAGTAGAGGGTTGTGAGCCAATGCTCATATGGGCAAAATCTATGATAAGGTGGAAGGGTGTAGTTGTGCAGTGGATGGGTGTAACAGTGGTGCAGTGATGTTATTGGGTACAGTGGTGCTGGTCTGTGAGGGGGTAGGGTAGGGGGTTGGGGTTGGAATATCCATGGAACTCGGCGGGGGGGTGTCCAGCGAAGGAGCAGGTGAACTCTGGGGATTTGCAGGTCTGTGGTTAAAACTACAACGTTGGAAATATTCTTTTGGCAAATATGGCAGGGGAGGATTACTGGTGTAGTGTGTTGGGTGTGAGGGGTTGCATACAGGACAGGTTGCACCGGGGGCAGGCTTCTATGGAATATGTAAGTGTTCATCTTGTCATAGTGTGTTATACCAGTGAGTAGAGACCCACACAATAAACAAGAAAATATTAAACTCCCCTCCTAGGGAGTCCTGCTATGTTCTCGAATAGAGGGGCAAGAGTCTCCCAAGTACATAGGCAGTGCCTGATAAAAGAAAACAGACCAATATGTCAAGCCCTCAATATTAGTGCAAGTAACTATGAATCTTATTCTTCAAAAAGTGAAACTTAGTGGTTACCATAGGTCCCGAGAGGAGGGGGAGGGAAGAATAGAATAGATGGAACATAGGGCAATTTTAGGGCATTAGAATTATTATGCATGATTTTGCAATAATGGATACAGGCCATTTTAAATTTCATCAAAATTTATAAAAGTGTACAGTCCAAAATGTAAATCATAATGTAAACCATTGACCATGGTCATTAGCAATGCTTCAATATTTGTACTTCAATTGTAACAAATGTACCATCCAAATGTAAAATATTATTAATAGGGGAGAAGGGAAAGGGGGGAGGGCATTGGGTATTTGGGTATCCACTATATTGTCTACATGACTTTTCTGTAACCTAAATCTTCTTTGAAGATAAAATGGGAAAAAAACACTGGACACTGTGGGACTATATGGAAGAAAATCTCACTGTACATACAAGACAACAGATCTTACAGCAATGAGAGATATATTGTCTACAAAAAGTTTTTTATTATTTAAAAAATTTTATTTTTTTATTTTTTTAAATTTTTTGTATTTTATTTGCTATTTTTAAGACTCATTATTGTTTCATTTTCCTATTATTTTTATTTGGTTATTTTCTTGGCTTCATCTTTGGAGAGGTTTTGGAGCATAGAAGGGTCACAACTGTGGCAGGGGAGGAACACTGGTACAGGTTGTTGGTGATGGGGGGGTGCATGGGAGGGGGTTCCTCTAGGGCATGCCTCTAAGGCATATGAATATGTTCAAGTGTTCTTGGGGCATTGTCATGGTGGGTGGAGATCCACACAATCACTGAAAGAATTTCAAATTCCCATCCTGGGGAGTTCTGCTACATTCTTTAATGAGACAGCAAGAATCCCCTGAGTACAGGGGCAGTGCATAGTGAAGGAGGATGGACCATTGTGCTGGGCCCTTGATGTCGATGATTGTACTTATGAACCTTTTCTTTTGAAACTGAAACTTAGCCTAGTATTATATATTGCTTTAGAATTACCTCCTGAGGGCCTCCTTGTTGCTCAAAGGTGGCCTCTGTCTAAGCCAAACTTAGTAAATAAATGCACTACTACCTACCTTCCCCCCCAGCATGGGACATGATTCCCAGGGATGAGCCTCCCTGGCACCAAGGGATTATTACCAAGTGCCAACCAGCAATACACCTGGAAAAAGACCTTGACCATAAGGGGAAAATGGCAAATACAAATTAATTCCTATGACTAAGAGATTTCAAAAGTGAGTGGGGAGGTCATTCCAGAGGTTACACTTATGCAAGTCTCAGCAGGATCTCTTTGACTGCCACAGTAAATAATGCCTCAAATAGTGGGACTCCAGAGGGCTCTAGAGACATCCAGACACTATAGGGAGGACAGACAGCTCAGGAGTTTGTTGCCCTGCCAGTGGGCCTTACATTGGAATTTATGCTCTCCAGTGTGACAGAGTTGGATTCATTTGTGGTTTCCTTACACATGGCTCTTCTGCCCCTTCTATTTGAACCTATAGTTAGTACTATACTTGATAGGTGTGTGTCCATAAGACTTAAAACTGGCCTATCCATGTGCCAGTTGGGCCCTGAATCTCAGTGAGTTGCAACACCTACTCTCTAGTTCCTTGCACTCACCCAGGACAACTAACAAGGTGATGATGATGAACAATGCCCATCCCAATGAACAAAGAGAGTCAGCAACTGCAGGCAAGAGACTTCCATCCATCTGCCCCATGGGATCAAAGCTCCCCCTCAATTAGAGGCAGAGTGGGCATCACCATGCCAAAATCCTCAAGATTGGGGAATGAACAATGGACTAAAGTAGACTTATTATTATTCTACTATTGACTTATTGTTATTCTAGCAATGGAGGAAGTTTTATCATTGATGGGAAGCAGTGGCCACCAAAGATTCTGAGGGGAAGGAAAGGGAAAATTAGGTGAAATATGGGGGCATTTTCAGGACATTGGAATTGCCCTACATGACATTGCAATGATGGATAAAGGCCATTACGTATTTTGTCATAACTTACAAAATTGCATGGGACAGAGTGTAAACTATAATGTAAACTATAATCCACAGTTAGTGACAATGCTTCAATACGTGTTCATCAGTTGTAACAAATGTACTACACTAATGAAGTATGTTGTTACTGTGGGAATGTGTGGGAGGGGGAGGGAGGGGGGCATCTGGGAATTCCCTATATTTTTTATGTAACATTTATGTAATCTAAAGATTCATTCATATATATGTGTGTGTGTGTGTGTGTGTGTGTGTATGTATGTGTATATATATATATATATATATATATATATATATGGCATCAATGAAGGAGTTTTTGAAGAACCAATTTTCAAATATCTCTTCCAAGAACCAATTTTTGGTTTTGTTGATTTTATTTTTTTCTATTTCATTTACCTCCACTCTAATCACTGTTAATTCCTTACTTTTGCTCCCTTTGGGTTTAATTTGCTCTTCTTTTTCTAGATCCTTCCATTGTGAGGTTGGGTCTCTGATTTGAGTCCTTTCTTCCTTTAAACATAAGTATTTAGAGTTATATATTTCCCTCTCAGTACTGCCTTTGCTGCTCCCGTAAGTTCTGGTATGTTGTGTTTTCATTTTCATTTGCCTCAAGATATTTCCAATTTCCTTCATGATTTCTTCTTTGACCCATTCAAAGAAGACCCATTTAAGAATGCAGTGTTTTAATTTACACAGATTTGTATATTTTCTAGTTTGGCCTCTGTTATTGATTTCTTAGTTCCATTCCACTGTGGACAGACAAAACACACTGTATGATTTAAATATTTTTTTTTAGTTTATTAAGACTAGTTTTGTGACCTAACATCTGGTCTATCCTGGAGAATGATCAATGATCCATGTGCACTAGAGAAGAATGTATATTCTGCTACTGTTGGGTGAAATGTTCCATATATGTGTGTTAGATACAATTTGTTTAGAATGTCATTCAAGTCTTCTATTTCCTTATTAATATATTGTGTGGATGTTATGCCCATTACTGAAAGGGGTTACTGAAGTCTCCTACTATTAATGAGAACCACTTTTTCTCTCTTCAAATCTGTCAATATTTTCTTGAGATATTTGGGGCTCTGCCATATGTCTTTTGTTTTGTTTTGTTTTGTTTGCATTTTCTTTGAGGAGCAGATGATTATTAAGTATCACTTTTCTGTATCATTTATTTCCTATTTTCATACATCAACTGATTTAACATCGGAAAAGTCATTATGTCTTCAATATTTTCTCAGCAAATGGTAGTTTATGTTAAAAGGACTTGCTATCTGGAAAAGATATTTAAATACAGAGTGAATTGATATATTTGAAATACACCTCATTATTGTTAAATGATGAGGTTTAGGTTTGCTTTTTAGATTGAACTTGTTTAGATGGCAATTGTTATGCAAATATAACTACTTTTTTCATAGCAATCTCATTGTATCATAATTTTTTTTAATTTTTTAAAAGATACTTAGATTACATAAATGTTACACACACAAAAATAGGGATTCCCATATGCCTCACTCCCCACACCTCCCACACCCTCCCACATAAACATCCTTCATTAGTGTGGCACATTCATTGCAATTGATAAATGCATCCTGGGGCTTTGCCATTAAGCATGGACCATAGTTCACCTTGTAGTCTACACTCTCTCCCACACAGTTCTGCATGTTATGTGATGATATAAAATGGCCTATATCTGTCATTGCAGTGTCATTCAAGATGATTCCCAAGTCCCAAAAAAGCCCCCGTATTACAACTGTTTTTCCCTCTCCCTACCCCCAGAGCTTCCAGTGGCACTGGCTCCACATCAATGTTGTAATTTCTCCCATTGCTAGAATCACAGTATGTCTATAGTAGAATACCAGTAAATCCATTCTAGTCCATAGTTCTTTCCCTAATCCTGAGGACCCTGGGATGGTGATGTCCATTTCACCTTTAATTGAGAAGGGGCTTATATCCCATGGGGTAGATGGATAGGACTATCTTGCTTATAGTTGCAGATTCTCTCTGTTCCTTGGGTTGGTCATTGTCCATCATCATCTCCTTGTTAGTTGTCCTGGATGAGTCCAATGAGCGGTAGAGTAGGTGTTGCAACTCCACTGAGGTTCTGGGCCCAGCTAACACATGGGCAGCAAAATGACTTGAGTCTCTTGGACATACACCTACAAATTCCAGGACCAAGTAAAGGGTTAAATAGAAGGGACAGAAGAGTCATGTGTAGGGAAGACATAATTGAGTCCAACTCTGTCATTCTCAGGAGTACAAACTCCAAAGTAGGGCCCACTGGTGAGGCACCAAACTCTGGAGCTATCTGCCCTGACCATAGGACCAGGGTGTCTCCAGAGCCCTCAAGAGCCCCACTATTTGGGGTAGTATCCACTTTGGCAGTCTATGAGATCCTGCTGAGATGTGCATAAGCTTTACCTCTCAGATGACCTCCCAATTCACTTTGAAGTCTCTTAGCCATATAAACTCATTTGTCTTTACCTTTTTCCCCTTTTATTTGAGGTCTTTTTCCAGTTGCATTGCTAGTTGGTGCTTTGTAGTAATCTCTTGGTGCAAGGGAGGCTCATCCCCGGGAGTTATGTCCCACACCAGGGGGAAGGTAATGCATTTATATGCTGACTTTGGTTTAGAGAGAGGCCACATTTGAGCAACAAGCAAGCTCTCAGGAGGCAACTTTTAGGCACCCCACAACAATAGGCTAAGTTTCAATTTTAAGAGCAAAGGCTCCTAAGCTTAGTCTTCAATATCAAGGGCCCATCAGTGGATCATCCTTCTTCACCAGTCAGTGCCCCTGCACTTGGGGCACTGTTGCTGCTCCATGAGAGAATGTGACAGAGCTCTCCAGGATGGGAATTCAATATTCTCTCGGTTATTGTGTGAGTATCCACCCACTGTGACAATGCCCCGTGAACATTGGAATATTTTTATATACCTTATATGTATGCCCAGGTGAACTTCCTCCCATGTATTCCCCATCACTGACACCCCACAGCAATGATCCTCCCAGGCCCTAGTTGTAACCCTTCTGTGATCCAAAGCCTCTTCAAAAATGAATCCATTAAATTAGCCAAATACAATTCATAGGAAAATGAAATAATAATGATAAGTTTAAATATAAGAAATAAAATACATAATTTTTTTAATTAAAAATTAAATAAAATTAAAAGATTGGATATTAAAAAATAATGAATTTTTTTTTTTTGCCATTTTACCTTTCATCACTGTAATAACTGGTGTCCTGTCTGTACAGTGGTATTTTCTTCCAGTGTCTTAGTATTTTTCATTTTGTTTTCAAAGAAGTTTTATGTCACATACAGAATATAGGGGACTCTCATATACCCAACATCCTCCCCTTTTCCTCCTTCCCGTATTAATGCTTTTTTATATGTGTATGGTACCTTTGTTATAACTGATATACAAATAGTGAAACATAGCTACTAAACATGGTCAATGGTTTACATTATGGTTACATTTTAGACCATACACTTTTATAAATTTTGATGATATTTAACATGGCCTGCATCCATCATTGTAAGATCATATAGAACACTTCCATTGCCCACTAAATACCCCCTGTTTGACCTATTCTATTCCTCCATCCCCCTCCCCTTGGGGCCCATGGTGACCCCTTGGCTTCACTCCTTGGATAACAAGATTGATAGCTACATGCAACAACACTGAGGTCTTGACACACTGGTTTGTCCTCCCCTATTAGGAACCGCCCATGCTCTTGAGAGACTCCCGCCTCTCTATTTGTGAACAAATTGGTCCTCCCAAGTATGGGAGTCCAACTCCTTCCCACTCATTATGTGGGTCTCCACCCACTGATATAACCCATTATGACAAAATGATCACTCACAAACTCCCTAGAGGCCTGCTCCAGGTGCACCCTGTCCCGAATACCTCCCCCTCTCCCCCCCCATCCAACACTTGAAACCAGTAATCCTTCCTTGTCGATTGCCATAAGAGCATTCCCAATTTTGTACTTTCAACCACATACCTGCAAATCCCCAATGTTCACCTGGTCCCTCTCCCAACCCTCCTCCCAGTTCCCTGGACCTCCCAACCCACCCTCCCCAATCTACACACCTGTCAAACATGCACCACCCAACCCAATAATATCATTACCCTCCTGTCATATTCCTTCAATACACAACTACACACTTTCACCTTACCATAGATTATGTCTATGTAGGTGTTGGCTCATGACCTTCTTCTCCCTTTCTATTTCCTGTAAACCTATCTTCCAGACAATAGCTCTCTGAGTCTGCTCAAGTTACTTAATTCATATCACTGAGGTCATGTACTGTCCATCCTTCAATGCCTGGCTAGCTTCACTCAACATAAGGTCCTCAAGTTTCATCCATGTTATCCCATGTGTTAGCACTGTATTCCTTCCTACAGCTGAGTAATATTCCACTGCATGTATGTACCAAATTTGTTTATCCATTTGCCTGTTGATGGTCATTTGGGTTGATTCCAACTTTTGGCAATAGTGAATAATGCTGCAATGAACATTGGTGTACATATATCTGTTCATGTCTTTGCTTTCAATTCTTCTGGGTATATACCCAGCAGTGGAATTGTTGGATCATATGGCAGTTCTATATTTAGTATTTTGAGGAACCGCCAAACTGTCCTTCACAATGGCTGTACCATTCTATATTCCCACCAGCAGTGGATGGGGGTTCCCATTCCTCCACATCCTCTCCAAGACTTAGAGACCTCTCCTTTTTTAATAGCCACCAGTCTAATGGGTGCAAGATGGTATCTCATTGTAGTTTTGATTTGCATTTCCTTAATAGCTAGTGATGTTGAGCATTGTTTCATGTGCTTTTTAGCCATTTGTATTTCTCCCTTGGAGAAGTGTCTTTTCAGGTCGCTTGCTCATTTTTTAAATGGGTTGTTTGTCTTTTTATTTTTGAGGTGTAGGATTTCTTTATATATGCTGGATATTAGGCTCCTATCAGATATATGGTTGCCAAATATATTCTCCCATTGGGAAGGCTGCCTTTTTACTTTCTTGATAATGCCCTTTGAGGTGCAAAAGTTTTTAATTTTGAGGAGATCCCATTTATTTTTTTCTTTCACTGCTCATGCTTTGGGTGTGAAGTTCATGAAACCATTTCCTATTACAAGGTCCAGTAGATGCTTCCCTACATTATCTTCCAAGGTCTTTATGGTCTTGGCTCTTATATTTAGATCTTTGATCCATCTTAAGTTAATTTGTGTATAAGGTGTGAGATGGTGGTCCTCTCTCATTCTTTCGGATATGGATATCCAGTTCTCCAAGCACCATTTGTTGAAGAGGCCATTCTCTCCCAGGTGAATGGGTTTGGTGGCCTTGTCGAATATCAGATGACTGTATATGTGAGGATCTATATCAGAACTCTCAATTCAGTTCCATTGGTCGGTATGTCTATCCTTTTGCCAATACCATGCAGTTTTGACCACTGTTGCTTTGTAGTATGCTTTAAAGTCAGGTAATGTGATACCGTCAATTTCATTTTTCTTTTTCAATATGTCTTTGGAAATTCGGGGCCTCTTACCCCAAAAAATAAATTTGTAGATAGTTTTTCCAATTCATTAAAAAAGGTTGTGTTCATTTTTATTGGGATTGCATTAAATCCATAGATTGGTTTGGGTAGGATAGGCATCGTAATGATGTTTAGTCTTCTTAACCATGAACAGGGAATATTCTTCCATTTATTTAATTCTTCTTTGATTTCCTTTAACAATGTTGTGCAGTTTTCTGTATATAAATCCTTTACATCTTTAGTTAAAGTTTATTCCTAGGTACTTGATTTTTTAGTTACTATTGTAAATGGTACTTTTTTCTTTGATTTCCTCCTCAGATTGCTCATTATTGGTGTACAGAAATGCTACTGATCTTATAGCCTGCAACTTTACTGAACTCATTTATAAATTCTGGAAGCTTTGTTGTATATTTCTCAGGGCTTTCTATGTATAGGATCATGTCATCTGCAAATAGTGAAATTTTTACTTCTTCCTTTCCAATTTGGATGCCTTTTATATTTTTTTCTTGCCTCAGTGTTCAAGCAAGTACTCCTAACACAATGTTAAATAGAAGCAGTGATAGTGGACATCCTTGTCTTTTTCCCAGTCTTAGACATAAAGCTTTTAGGATTTCACCATTGAAGATGATGTTAGCTGTGGGTTTTCATATATACCCTTTATCATGGTTCAGAAAGCTTCCTTCTATTCCTATCTTTTGCAGTGTTTTTATCAGGAAAGGGTGCTGTGTTTTGTCGAATGCTTTTTCTGCATCTATAAAGATGATCATGTGATTTTTTTCTTTCGATCTGTTTATATGGTGTATTACATTGATTGATTTTCTTAGATTGAGCCATCCTTGCATACCCGGGATAAAACCCACTTGGTCATGGTGTATAATTTGTTTGATGTATAGTTGAACGTGATTAGCAACTATTTTGTTGAGGATTTTAGCATCAAGGTTCATTAGAGATTGGTAATTTTCCTTTCTTGTGGCATATTTGTTTGACTTTGGTATTAGGGTAATGTTGGCATCATAGAATGAGTTAGGCAATGTTCCTTATACTTCTATTTTTTGGAAGAGTTTAAGCAGGATTGGTGTTAGTTCTTTCTGGAATGTTTGGTAGAATTCACCTGTGAAGCCGCCTGGTCCTGGGCTCCTTTTAGTTGGGAGGTTTTTGATGACTGAGTCTATCTCTTTACCTGTAATTGGTCTGTTGGGTTCATCAATTTCTTCTTTCATCTATGTAGGCTGCTTGTGAGTTTCTAAAAAAATTTGTCCATTTCTTCTAAATTATCATTCTTGTTGGCATATAATTTTTTTAAGTATCCTCTTATGATACTCTTTATTACTGTGGGGTTAGTGATGATATCCCCTTCCTCATTTCTTATTTTGTGTATTTGCATCTTCTCTCATTTTTTCTTTGTTAACCTGGTTAAAGTTTTGTCAATTTTATAGATCTTCTCAAAGAAACAGCTTTTGGTTTTGTTTATTTTTTCTAGTGCTTTCTTATTTTCTATTTCATTTATTCCTGCTCTAATCATTATTTCCTTCTTTCTACTTCCTTTGGGGTTACTTTGTTGCTGTTTTTCCAATTCCTCAAGGTGTGCAATTAGTTCTTCAATTTTAGTTCTTTCTTCTTTTTAGATATATGCATTTTATGGCTATGAATTTCCTCTCAGTACACCTTTTGCTGCATCCCATAAGTTTGATATGTTTTGTTGTCATTTTCATTCATTTCAAGGTAGTTACTGATTTCTTTTGAGATTTCCTCCTTGACCCACTGTCTGTCTAAGAGTGCGTTGTTTAACTTCCATATCTTTGTACCTATCTGGTTCTCTGGCCCTTACAGATTTCCAATTTCATTCCATTGTGGTCAGAGAAATTACTTTGTATAATCTCAATCTTTCTGAATTCATTGAGAGTTGTTCTGTGGCGTAGCACGTGGTCTATCTTGGAGTATGATCCATGTGCACTCGAGAAGACTAAATATTCCACTGTATTTGGGTGCAGTGTTCTGTATATGTCTATTAGATCCAGATCCTCTAATGTATTAATAAAAGTATTTGTTTCTTTATTGATTCTTTGTTGAGATGTTCTGTCTAATGGTGATAATGGTATATTAAAGTTCCCCACTATAATTGTAGAGGCATCTATTTCCCCACTTAGTTTTTCCAGTGTTTGCCTCATGTATTTTGAGGTGCCCCTGTTAGGTGCATAAATGTTTATGATTGTTCTTTCTTTTTGAAAGATTACCCCTTTCACTAATATATAGTGTGCATCTTTATCATTTACAATAGTTTTGCATTTAAAGTCTATTTTGTCTGATATTAGTATAGCTACTCCTGCCCTTTTTTTGGTTATTGTTTGCTTGTAAGATTGTTTTCCAGCCATTCACTTTCATCTTCCTTGAATCTCTTGGTCTAAGGTGGGTTTCTTGTAGACAACATATAGATGGGTCATTTCCAACATATAGATGGATATGGTTATTTCCTTATCCATTCTGCCAATCTGTTTCTCTTGACTGGTGAGTTTAATCCATTAACATTCAGTGTTATTACTCTCAAGGAATTACTTACATTAGCCATATTTTCTTTGGGTTTATATATGCCATATGTTTTTTTATTTCTCTTTTGTCTTTTTAGTTGTTCTTACACTCTTCTCCAACTCTCTCTCTCCTGTTTTTTCCTTTCAACCTGCAGAACTCTCTTTATTATTTCTTGAAGGGCAGGTTTCTTATTGGCATACTCTCTTACTCTCTGTTTATCTGTGAATATTTTGAACTCTCCATCATTTTTGACTGCTAGCTTTACTGGATAGAGAGTTCTTGGCTGGAAGTTTTTTCTTTTAGTACCTTAACTATGTCATACCATTGCCTTCTTGGCTCCATGATTTCATATGAGAAGTCAGCACTTAATCTTATTGAGCATCCATTGTATGTGATGGTTCTCTTTTCTCTTGCTGCTTTCAGTATTTTCTCTTTGTCTTGAGCATTGGACAGTTTGACAAGTATATGTCTTGGAGTAGTCCTGTTGGGATTTATACTGTTTGGAGTGCACTGCACTTCTTGGACTTGTACATTCATCTCCCTCAATAAGGTTGGGAAGTTTTCAGCCATTATTTCCTCCAACACTCCTTCTGTCCCCTTTCCCTTCTCATCTCCCTCTGGGATGCCTATACTGTGTATGTTTGTGCATTTTGTATTCTCATTTAAATCCCTAAGTCCCTGCTGGATTTTTTCTATGTTTTTATCTATCTGTTTACTATCCGTTTGATTTCAGATGTACTGTCTTCCACATCACTAATTCTTTCCTCTGCCTTTCAAGTCTACTGTTATGTGCTTCAGGTGTCTTTTTGATTTCTCAGATTGTGCCATTCATCACCATCATATCTGTTATCTTTTTATGTATGTTTACAATTTTTTCAGTATGTTTTCCCAGTGTCTTCTTAATATCCTTAATCTCTTCCTTCACTTCATTAAGTTGGTCCATGATATTTGTTTGGACAGCTTTGATTAGTTGTTCAATGTTCTGCACCTCTTTTTGTTTTTCAGTTTGTTCATTGGACTGGGCCATGTGTTCCTGTTTCTTAGTATGGCATGTAATTTTTTGTTGCCCTCTGGTCATCTTTTTATCTTGATGGGTTTATTCAGTTGATTAGCTTCTTTATTTAGTCTAGGGTTTTATTTAATTGCTGTTTTGTGTGTGTGTGTGCTAAGTTTTCTCTTTTACTCTTTGTTCTTATTCTATTTCATTGTTGTTGTCTATGTTCCCTTGGAGGAAAAAATTAGGGCCAGAGAAAGTGAAAGAAGTAAGAAAAGTAAAAGGGTATTAGTAATAATAATAATAATTTTAGATGAGGAACCATTTAAGACCTTCAAAAATGAATATTTAACTCATGTAAGCAGTGTAGAGTAGTAAGAATTTTAAAAATGGGGTACCAACAATGAAATGGGAAACCAAATAGAGAAAAATATATAGACTGAATTAAAAATCCAGTATGATGAGGAGAGAGGGAAAGAGAAAAGAAAAAACAAAAAGAAAAAAGTTAATATAAAAAACAAAATAGGATAGATGAGGTAGAAATAAAAACCAGAATAATTGAGGACTAAACGAAGAGAGGAGGAATGTAAGAACAACAACAGAAAGCAGAAGATAGAATGATGAGGGAAGGAAAAGAGATAGCACTGGTATACAAAATTGGTATACACAGAAAAGGGAAAATCAAGGAAGAAGAAACACAATAACCAAGAATCAAGCCAGGAGCACTTTGAGGAATTTTTCTCTTCATCCATCTCCCTCCAGATCGATGCCTTGAAGCCTCCTACTATGGGTTCCCAAAACAGCTCACTTGGGCAGGATCCTGCCCCCACTCAGTCACTTTTTGTGAGAGAGATCTGCCTATGTTCCTTTGAAAGGAAAAAAATTAGGACCAGAGAAAAGCAAAGAGATAGGAAGTCAAAAATAATAATAGTAATGGTAATAATAAAAGATAGGAGAGCAAATGTACAAGACCTAGGGAATTGAAAAATTAACATGAGTAAGAAGCACAGAGGATTAAGATTAGGAAAGTGGAATAGAAACAATGAAACAAGAAACAGAATAAAGAAAAATATATAGAGAATGAATTAAAATGCTCACATGGCGAGAAGAAGGGAAAAGAAAACAGAAAAGAGAAAAAGAAAAAAGTAAAAAAAGGAAAGCATACAAAGAACAAAGGAAAGGAGGAGAAATACAAACAAGAAAAACTGGAGACCAAATAAAAGAGGTGGAATGAAAGAACAATGGAAAAGAAAAGATATAAAATGAAGGAGGGAAAAGAAATAGCATAGGTAGAATAGATCAGTAACCAAAAGAATAAAAGAAAAAAAAAACAGAAAAAGAAAAAAGCAGAGAAAGAAAGGGAGGGGATACAAAACAAGCAAAAAACAAGACAGCAGAAACTCATTTAAAAAAAAGAATGACAGAAAAAAAA
>JAQZBX010012643.1:0-40941 GCA_029593785.1 Cabassous unicinctus | reverse complement strand
TGCTGTGCTCCAATCAGTACTATTGTTATTATTAGCTTGTTTATGGGAACTACTATAGCACCATAGTTAAGAGCAAGTATTCTTGAATAGGACTTCTGGGGCTCTACTTCTGCCATTTGCCAGCTGTCTATCTTATGCTAGTTATTTAGCTTCCATTTTTTTTTTTATTTCCTCATCCATAAAATGGGCCAGTAATGCTACTTAGTTATATCATTCTGAAATTAATCTACATAAATGACAAAAAAATAAAACCTACTACACAGTAAGTAAATGCCAGCTATTACTATTATCACACAACTCCTAGGCAATCAGTGCTGACATTCCAGCATATTTTAGTTGTTTGTATTACATATAAATTTTTTGTTCTACTTTTCCACATAAGCTAATGTATAATAGTCCACTGAATGGGTGCACCATGATCCACGGAACTATCGCTTCAATATTGGCCACTAAAGGTTTTTCTTTTACCCCTGATAAGTAATGTTTAGTTAACTATCATAGTGCTTACACCTTTGATATTTCGTAAGAGTTGAGTTTTACCTTAATTTTTGCAATTCTTCATGTATACAGAAAGTAGCAAATAATGTAGTAGATGCCCATGGACTCAGCAACCAGATTGACACAAGCTAATTGTTGTCATACTTGCTTTAGATTTTCCTATAAGGAATAATACATAACTGTGAGGTGAGGAAGGGTAGAGAGAAGTGATGGGACTTAGACATAATTGGCAAACAGCTATACTTAATTAATTAATTAATTTATTTATTTTAAAGATTTATTTATTTTATTTATTTATCCCCCCCTTGCCGCTTGTGCTGCTGTGTCCATTCGCTGCGTGTCTTCTCTGTGTCTGCTTATCTCCCCCTTGCTGTGAGGTCTTGCCGCATCAGCCCACGGCGCCGCGCGAGCTGGCCTGCCCTCACAAGGAGGCGCCGGGAAGCGAACCCAGGGCCTCTCATATGGTAAACGGGTGCTCTATCCATTGCGCCACATCCGCTTCCCAACAGCTATACTTTAAATAGAGTTGAAGGTGGTCTCCATCTCAGTCCCCTTCTTCTTACCATTGAGGTAACTGTTGTTCTGAAGTTGTTATGTTCCCTTCCATCCATATTTTAATATTTTAGCGCATATGTATACATGCATAAATGATATAATGTGTTATTAAAATCTTCATAAATGATATTACATTGTGGATATCCTTATGTGCTTTTTTCACATAACATTAGTCTAAATATTTATACATGTTATGCATTTAGATTTACTGCATTCATTTTGAACTGCTACATTATTATTCAGTGTTTGAGTGTGTAACATAATTTATTTATCCATTTCCCAATTGTTAAACATTTAGCATGTTTCCAGACTTTCTCTATTGCAGTAAAAAAGAAAAGAACAATGAACTTACAAGTACACATCTTCTTACTCACATATGCAATAATTTTTCTAAAGCATAAACTCAGAAGTGGAGTTCTGGGACATAGAGTTTGTGCCTTTTCAACTTTATTAGGTACTGCTGATTGCTTACCAAAGTGTTTGTACAAATTTGTGTTCCAACTGGAGTGTATAAGTTTTCTGTTTTTCCTACATTTTGCCCAACTTTATTTTTCAGACTTTTAATGTTTTAAATTTGATAGGTATGAAACGGGATTTCATTTATTTTAATTTGTATTTCTCTATTTGTGACAGGACATTTATCATTTGTTTATTAGCTTTTTGACTTTCCTCTCTGTCAATTGTCTATTTATAGATTTTTCCAATTTTGTGAATCCTTTCCCTACTGATTTGTAGAATTTGTTAACGTACTGGCTAGATTCTTAAAAGGAGACTTGCTTGATCAAAGTAATATCATCATTTTTTTATGCTTTTCATATACATTTAAAAAATGTGTCAATATATATTCTTATTACTCTTAATGAAGAGGAATGGCTCATCTTACAATCACCTTACAACATAAAAATTATCTCATTTGAATTTTTAGAATAATTAGTGATGTTGGATGTTTTCTCATTTGTTTATTACCATGTTTATTTTCTCCTTTGTGAATTATCTGTTCATGATCTTTGCCCAATTATCTAGAGAAATATTTTTAAATAATTGCCATGATTTTTCCCAGTTATTATTAAATTTTTTTATTCCAAGTAATATTTGACATATAAGAAATTTAATAAGTTTTAGGCAGGCAAATCTATACATTTTCTTGTTTTTAGATTTCTACATTAATTGTTTTAAGCTATTTTTTTAACAAATCAATTTTATTGTTACATATTAATAAAGTATAAATTCATCCAAAGAGTACAATCAATGGTATTCAGTGTAATCACATGTTTGTGCATTCATCACCCCAATCACTCCCAGAGCACTTTCATTATTACAATATAATAAACAAACAAACAAACAAACAAAACTCATCACTCTCAATCTCTTTATGCTTCGCCTCGGGTACATAGCTGCTATTCTTTTTCCTTCTCTCTAGTATATTTGTATTTATATTTTGTAAAAACAGCCATATATGCAATATCACCCATATTCATGTTTTACATGAGGTTTTACTCTCTTATACAGTTCCATGTTACAGTTTTTAGCTCTCCTTCTAGTAATATACGTGACCTTAGACTTTCCTTTTCAACCACTGTCATACCCATACAATAGTACTGCTAGTTACAAACACCATGATATGCTTTAACCATTTCTATTCATTTCCAAAGATTTACAAACAACCTTTTTACCAATTCCTCGCAGCTTTCCCATTCTCTACCCTCCTATTCTCTGGTGACCTATATTCTAATTATTAACTCCATGAGTTTACAATGTATATTTAGTTCATAATAGTGCAAACATACAGTATTAGTCCTTTTGTGTCTGGTTTGCTTCACTCAACGTAATGTCCCCCCGGGTTCATCCAGGTTGTCATATGCTTCATGACTTCATTTCTTCTTACAGCTGAATAATATTCTATTGTGTGTATATACCAGTTTGTTTATCCATTCGTCAGTTGATAGACAGCTGGGTTGTTTCTATCGTTTGACAATTGGGAGTAATGTCGCTATAAACATCGGTGTGCAGATGTCTGTTGGTGTCCCTGCTCTCAGTTCTTCTGGGTATATACCTAGTAGTGGTATTGCCAGGTCACATGGTAGTTCTGTATCTAACTTCCTTAGGAACCACCAAACAGATTTCCATAGTGGCTGTACCATTCTACATTCCAACCAACAGTGAATAAACATTCATATCTCTCCACATCTTCTTCAACATTTACAGTTTTCTGACTTTTTAATAGCTGCTGTTTAATAGGTTGTGAATTGATATATCATTGTAGTTTTGATTTGCATTTACCTGATCATTAGTGATGTTGAACATTTTTTCATGTGTATTTTCGCCATTTGTATTTCTTCTTTGGACAATTGTCTTTTCAAGTCTTTTGCCCATTTTTTAATCGGGTAGTTTGTCTTTTTATTGTTGAGTTGTATGATCTCTTTGCATGTAATGGATATTAAACCCTTATTGGATATGTGATTGCCAAATATTTTCTCCCATTGAGTTGGCTGCCTTTTCACTTAGAAAATCCTTTTCCTTCAAGTGATCAGGTAATATTCACTTGCATTTTCTCATGCACACTAATTTTTTAAAAAGTAAAAAGAATTTTATTCAACGTAAGTCTTAGCCATTATTCTCAGTATTGTGAACAAGTTTACGAATATTTGAGAAGAATTTTCCCAGCTGCTGTGTAACCATGACTAAGCTTGATTTGCTTTCCTAAAATGCATCTCAATAAATTAGTTTTGACTTAAATTAAAACAGTGGTTAGAGCAACAAATTATAACTTCATTTCCATTTGAAACTTAGTAAAGATAGATGGAATATAAAAAGTTATTGTAATGAATGTCCTCCTTAAACAAACAAACAAACAAACAAAACCTGACCTTCTACAACAAGAACAGGTACCAATCAGTGGTTCCTTACTCTGTTCCCCAGAATTCTACTTTCCCTTTGGTGTATTTCACTTGATTTCTGTTGCCATCACCCTGTCCTGTCCTAATTATAATTCCAGCCTAAGTGTGGATAAGTTTGCTATTTCTTGTTTCCTCACAGCACGTTGAGATAGGTTACAATTTTCAAAGGGAATTTTTACTAAAAATGAAGGGAAAAAAAAAAAAAGGAAGGAAAAAGACCACACAAGAAGCACAGGCAATCTAATTTCGAACTATGGAATTCTCCTATGTCTCCACCCTGTCTTCTCTCTAATTCTGGGCCCTGCCTGCAACTCGGGGATGTGTTTCTGGAACCCTACTCATCAGCTCTCTGATCCCTTGTCCTCTCCTGCTTTAGTCATGGAGCAGAATGTCAGGGAGCAAAACTGAAGCCAGCAATTTCCAAGGAATCAATACAGGAGAAGCCATTTTTGAACATCATATCTAGTCTAAGAAACAAGGGATCTGAGTTAAAAAATAAAGGGATAGAAGACTACTAGCATTTACTGAGTAACAGAATTGTACCAGGTGTTTTAAGTATACATTATAATTTACATTATAATTGAATTCTTTTCCAAACTGCAAGATAGGATTTACTATCCATTTAATGGATTGGAAAACTCAATATCAGAGAATAAAAGCACTTGACTCAAGGTCACTATTGCTTGTTGATGGTATAACGAAGACTGTCTTTACTTGTCTATCTTCCTCCCTCAGAGTTTAATCTCTATGAGATAATAGAAATAGTTAGCAAGCACTTCACTTGTGTTTTCTCTTGTAATCCTCTCTACCCAAGTAGGTAGGCTCCTTCCTCACTGCCTTCCTGCCTTCCTGCCTTCCTTCCATCTCTCTGTTATTTTATAGTTGAGTAAACTGAGGCACGGAGAGGTTATGTAAATTCTGCAGGATTTTACAGTTAATCAAGAACAGAACAGGAATTTGAAACCAGTTTAACTTCAGAGTCTGTACTATTAACTACTGTGTCATACTGTAACTACTATGCTTCTGTAGAGAAGTGATGTGTATTATATGTTTATGTGTATGTCTTTCTTTGTCCATCTTATTTACTTCTTTAATTCCCAGCACTTAGAATAATGTCTGGCACACAGTAGGTGTTTAATAAATATGTGCTGACTGAATGAATAAATTTACATGAGTCACATTCCCAATAAGAACGAGATGAAAGAGATGGCATTCTCAAATTAAAATAAATCAAGATGGGTGATTTATAAGGTGACTCATTAGGAAGATACAAGATAGAAGATCCACGGGATAATTCAGGAACACAGGGCTGGCAGCAGCAGAGTTCTTCACCATCCCTATGTCCAAAGGGTGAGGGGAGGGAGAGGATGCTGAAACCAGAAGGAGAGAGAGTTGTGTATAACAGGCCACACTGAGAGAATTTGTGACTCTCTGGTGAAGGACATGGCAGCTAGAGAGGATCTGGCAGGAGGAAGCCAGGAGAATAAATAGCCAGGCCTCACTCTCCTCCCTCACTCTGATCTCCTGCCAGGGCTCCCCATCTGGCAGGCGCAATTGTTAGCCAGAGGCCAAAGGTACCTTTTGATGTTATCCATACGGGTCAGCCTCCAGGGCACAGAGCAAGCTGGAGAAAGGAGGATAGATGTGAAAGGGCCAAAGGAAGAGATCTGGCCTAGAATGACTGTGTGCAATGCCTCTCTCTCTACTGATATGGCTATTTCCAGGGTATCACTTTTCCTCCAGGAACATGCCAGTAACCTATTGTCAAACCAAACTCATTGGAGCCATGTGGGGAGAAGACAAGCATTAGAAATAAGTTTTAAAGCATAAGTCAGTAACTGGTAGGGGATGGAGACCACAAGGAAGAAATGCACCATGGCCTGACTTAATTATGAAGGGCATCTGTTAAAAGGCTAGGGTTTAAGAAGCTTGCTTCTGAATATTTTTTGCCCTGTGCTCTATAATATTATTTGCTGCTGTCCATCACTTGACAGATGGGCTTTCCTGGTGCTGAACCAAGCCTGAATGTGCACCATTCTTTCTTCATCATGCCTTTGACTGCTCTTGGCAGGCACAATCTCATAACCAGTTTTGTTTTTCCCTCTAGTCCCCAGCCCACACTACATCTCAACGGACATTTTTAGTCAAGAATCTAGAGCTGTTTTCCGTGGTTGGGTCTGCTGTGCCTTTTTCTATTTCCAACAAAGGCGCCAGTGGTTCACTAAGCCGTGCCCTCCCAGGGCTGTGTCTGTTCCCACGAAGGTGTCCTCAGGGACAGCCATGACCACTGTAAAGTCCCTGTACATCTTCCCCTTGAATAGTCTGCCTGAATTAAGACTCGTACAAAGTGAGTGTCTTCAGAACTACACTAACTTGAACAGCATACCAGGCTCACAGATGGTTTTATTCTCTTTCTCCTCCTGCCCAAAGTGCCCACCAAGATAAAGCCCTTTTAATTTTTAGTATTTTTTCCCCTTCTCTTTTGTCCATTTCTCCTTCCAATATAGTTTTATCATCCTTGTTAAGGTATTTTAAAGATGGAACAGCTTTCACAAACAAATTGATGTGGGTGATAGTGGTTACATTTCTGGAGAAAAGTAATAATTTGTGCCAATTATTTCTGATGACTAAATTTTGAACCATATTCTTTCAACAGGACATGGTGAAAAAAAGCATGGATGGTGGAGGTGGACAGACTTGAGGTCACATTACCATAGATAGGAGTCTTCACGCTAGTAGCATCATTCATTCATTCATTTATTTGTTCACTAAAAAAAAAAAGCAAACAAACACATTTATCAAATGCCTCGTAAGTATCAGGCACAATTTTAGGCTCTAGAGAATGGGAGATAGACAAGGCAGACTGCACCATTACCATTTTGGAGCGTATTCCTTTATGAGATGGTGAAAATAATGTCTAACTTGTAGGTGATTGTTAGAATAAAAATGAGATGACATATGTAAAGCAACCAACATGGAATTTGTCACATAGTAGTTGCTTAATGAATCTTAGTTGTCATCCTTTCCCTGTGGGTAATAGCATGACATCAGATTCATTTTTAGGAATTTTATGAAAGATTGTCTGGAGGGAAAATTCTTTTGAATGATCTTTTTCAATAGACAATTTTTAAAGCATCATTCAAGCTTTAAATTTTCTGATTTCATTCCTTGGCTTTCAAGTTGTAAAGGAAGACACTTATTTAAGGGTGTAAGAGCCGTTATCTCTGAGATATATAAAGTCACCTCTTTTAATTCTGCCACTTAAATAGCTTCGATTAGAAATTGTGGTGATTCTCCTTTTTGATAAGCTATCAGCTTATACGAATGAACAGAGTTGTTTGTGATCTGCTTTATATGTAAACTTTAAAGATAAAAAAAACTTTAAAGAAACATTATTTTAACTTCTTTTCCTATCAATAGCTCATATTCCCTAATGACTTTGTGACAGTTTTTCTGGTCTAGGGCTTCTATAAATTTGTATACTAGATAGCTTAGCCATATGATATAAAATTTCAAGGCTATCTCACTGGCTTCGTGAATTTAATTCTGTAGTTGTTGAAATTAGTGTGGTCTGACAGTCTCATGATTTTCCTGCTTTTTATGCCTCAGGTTGAAGCATCCTGTTTGGGGATAATTGAATGGTTACTGAAATCTAGACAGTCATCTACAGCACAATATTTATATTAAGAAATTAAATATAAAAAGATACTTCCTAAAACCACAATGGTGCTGAAGCACAAATGAACACTTGTTTTGCCAACTGCTTTAAAACTTCTTCCTTGACTATTAATGGTGTAACAGTTTGGCAGTTTGATATAGTTATGAATTCCAAAAATAGATATTGGATTATGCTTGTAAACTGGTTTGTTCATCTGGGCATGATTAAGTTACGATTAGGGATTTGATTCGGCCATGTCAGTAGGGTGTTGAGCCCTGCCCCTTGGTGGGTGGGGTCTCAAAGATAAAAGACATGGCAAAGAAGAGAGTTGGAGGGTTTTGAGTTGGAGTTCTGATGTTGATGTCTTGAGCTGGAGCCCCAAGAAATAAGAAAGCTTGGTCGTGAGGAAGGAGAGAAGACCCTGGGAAAAGAGATGAGCTGTTCGCCTGAGAGTCTACAGCTGGCCTTGAGGAGGGAGGCAAAGCCTAGAGAGCCTCATAGTCTACAGCTGACCTTGTGGAGGAACCAGAGGACCTAAGCCCGGAGAGAAACGGATCCCTGGGAAGAGAGGAACTCAAGAAGCCTGAACCCTGGCAAATTTCGGCAGCTGTCTTGCTCCAACATGTGGCAATGGACTTTGGTGAGAGAAGAAACTTACACTTTATGGTCTGGTAACTGTGGACTTCTACCCCAAATAAATACCCTTTATGAAACCCAACTGATTATTGGTATTTTTCATCAGCACCCCTTTGGCTGACTAATACAAATGGTATTTGCATGCTGGGAGAAAAATTTGAGGAGACCTTGTGTCATTAGGTGGCTAGAATAAACTCAGTATTCAACATCTTTAGCAATAAAACATTGACTGACTTTAATAATTTCACTATCAACCGCCCATATTTTGAACCATGCCTTTGGTAGCTTTTAATTTATAAAATACATCTGACTGTGCTGGGTATCTATTTGCTCTCTAGATCCACTTTCTGCCATTTCTCCATGTGCTTTCTCCTCTGGTAAGCTGCTCTGTATGGGCTACACCAAGGCATTCTTTGTCTTTGACTTACAGTTGAGTTTGGCCAATGGGAAGCATCATCAGGAGATGGAGGGAGGGAGAAAAGTGAAGTCAAGGTTGTCCTGGGCTGCCTGTGTTCCTTGATGCAAGGTCACAGCTCCTGTCAGGATGCCTTTTCCACCTTGCCTCTCTGGCTACAGGCCCCTCTCACCCTTCAGGCCTGGTGGTGGTGAAAGCCCTTCTCTTACTGGGCTCAGAGTGCTTCACTAGCACTAATGCTTTCCCTATTTTCCCTGTACCTTGGCACAACTTTGTAAGAAGTCTCTTTACTAACCTTCCTTCATAGTACTCAAGTGGAGTGTGCCTTCTGCTGCCAGCTACAAACCTGACAGGTATACTGAGTGTAAAATAATTTATAATTTTCACATCTTAAATATTATATGTTATGTTGGAATGAACTGACAGAAACGGCTAGTAACAAAGACTATTTGCCTTTCCTGTGTATCAGATACTCTCTTTGCCCTCTACCTGCCATAAAACAAAATAAAACAAACTTTTATTTACAGGGAAAATAGGAGCCACTTTGACCATGGGAAACCAGATTGTGATGCTCTTGCCTTTTGATTGATTATGAAGCAGTGAGCATCAGAGAAAGTCTTTTGGAGAAATAATTATCAAATTACTACTATCCAACTTGGGTAAATATAACTGTCACTCAAATCACTAGTTGGGGAAAAGCAGCAATGGTCCTGGAACATTGCTAGGTTATCACCATGAAATTGTCACTTATGTGTTTCATTGCTTATGGCTTGTTGCCATCCATAGAATTCAAGCTAGGGATTGTGATTGTCTTAAATAATATAGTATTCCAGGCACTGAGAACCATGCTCAATAAATATTTTTTGTGCAAATGTTATCTGTATTCTAATTAGCTGCAGGAGGATGGGGAGGAACTAGGGTTTGGGGGAAAAGCCTAGGTGAATGCCCTAGAAAGAGTCTGTTCAATAGTGGAGCAATGATAGAGTAGATAGCTCGGGATAGCATGGGTAAACCAGTGGCATCTGGAGTATAGCGGAGTGAGGTAGCCCGCAAAATCCCATGGGTCATTAAGAAAGAGGACATAGATACATGGCTTCTTGGAATTCTGGACAGGTGGAATGTCTATCAGCAAGATTATATGTACTGGTGTGCCAGGTTACAAAGATGGATACGACTTAGCCCCTTACATTAGGCTATTTGTCTCATTAGCATGGATGACTGAAAAAATGATTATATTTTCCCCCTCAAAATGGAAAAAAAAATCAATCAACTTTAGTTTTAGTATTAAATTTCCTTTCAGGATGATAAATTAACAATGTTATTTTTAATTTTATAATTGATTTTAGATGGCTGAACTATATAAACTGTTGCATGTTGACTTGAAAATTATTCAAATCCTGGAATATAAATGGTGATGTTGACAGTATGACTGGATAGAATCAAGGTTATTTTTCTGCAGGCAACCATAAAACACCAATCAAATTCTTTATTTAAAACATCATAAGACAATCTGGAGATGCTGAAGTAAATATGATTTTCCTCCTAGCCAATTTATGATTTAAACAGGGAATAAATTGATTTCCTTTTGAACAAGGCGCAAACCACGTAACATAAAGAATAAATAAAGGCCTTGAAATGGACTTTAATAATTTCCAGGCCTTACAAGATGCTACAGATATCTGTGTTGAGAGGTGATGAGCAACATTTTTCATGATACAACATCAACTTCGTTTACCCTGGGCTGAAGATTAATACTACAGGAAATTAAAGAACATAGTAAAGCTCAGAGAAAACCAGAGGCAAAATAGCTAGACCAAGGTCAATGTCTGAGCAAGGAGCTAACAACAGTACCAAACTTTCCTTAATGAAAATTGCCCACTGAACTAATATCAGAGTAAATGGGCTTAGTTATTTTGCTTTGTTGCTGGAGAATTTCTCTCTTGAAACACTGCAGCTTAAATAGGAGCATATTATTCAGGTCTACAACTAGTAATTGCCCCAATGACTGAATCAGTAATGGGATAATCAAAATGAATTTATTTATGAGAATTATTGTGTGTGTTTGTGAATTTTAGATGAATAATTAGGCAGTTTAAAATGTGAGACCTCTATGCCATTTATTTCTTGGTTTTCTACCGTTTCCTTTTAGAGATTCATTTCTCATTTAACTGGAATCACACAATTTAAAGATAGGACTCTTTGCTGTGGGAGGAGATGACCTTTCTTGTAACTTGTGTATGTATATTTCAGTAGGGTTTATGGATATGATCTTGGTTAAAGTTGCCAAATTAGCATTTTCTGTGGTAATGTTATATATTGAAACTGTAAAATTGGCAGTGTTGTATGTTTTGGTTTGTAAATGAAATGTGACCATGTTATAGGATGTGTTTGCATGTTAAATTACTGTTATGAGCCATGCTTGTTTTGGAATGCTTTGTTTTATCAAAGCAAATCATATTTTTTTCTAGTTTGTATTTTCAATATTAGTATGGAAATACAGTGGGATAAATCGTATGTGAAGGTAGAGGAGAAAAGCAGAGACAGGAGCATGAGTGACCCTTATCAATGGGAAAGGTGATAGTGGCCACTTGGCAAGTGCCCTGCTGCTGAGGTGCCATCACACACAGCCATGCTTGATGCATTGCACAGTCCCTGGTCTCCGAAAAGGACAGCCTGCTCCAATGGCCTATGCAATATAGCTGCCTCCACAGTGGCTCAAACCTCTCACAGACACCATTCACCTGATTTCAGCCCTGGAATTGGCAGGGCTGAGGTACACAGAGCATCTCTCTGATGCCCCAGCGTGGGCCTGAACCCAAGAACCAGCTTTAATACTGACATTCATGGACAAGACTGGAGCAATTGCTTTTGGAATAGAATGCCTATATTTTGAAGTGACACAAAATAACTCCTTGGATATTCTTTCTGGAATGGATGTGGGGGAAAATCCTTTTTGTTTTTCATTTTTAGGTTATTTCTTTAACTTGAGGGGTGGTAGGAGAAGGAGGAAGATTGATTAGATGTTGCAATAACAAATCCACTACAATGTCTAGCAATGACTAACTGATGCTAATAGGTGGTACCATAAAAGGTCAAAAATGCTATCCTTGAATATCTAGTTGTGGGACTCCAACCTCTCTCTCTCTCTCTCTCTGTCTCTGTCTCTGTCTCTCTCTCTTTCTCTCTCTCTCTCTCTCTCTTTCAGCAATAGCAAATACAATCTCAATGAGAACATCCCAGTCATTCTCATTCTTCCATCCTCCCCTCCCTTCCCCTGCCCTCCCCTCCCCTCCCCTTTCCTTCCTTTTATCTGAATATATATGAGTATGACTCAACCCGGTATCATCAAGCTGCCCATCCTAGTGGCACACATAACTCCTTTTACAAGTTATCTGTGGATTTTCAAGATGTTCTAATCTCTATGTCAGGATATTGGCCTCTACGGCGCTTTCAGTTATCCTCTGGTTCTTAAGGCTAATGATTGTAAATGAGACTCCAGAGCCCTATTACTGTGAGAACTGCTGGTTTTGGACAGGGAAGAGTAAAATACTGAAGCCTACTCCAAATTCTTACCTGAAAAATTTGAAATTGGCACCTTTTAGAAATTTAAAGAAAAAAACAAAACCTGGCATTTTAATATATGTTCACAGTCCTATGTTCTAGGTAGAATATAAATTATCTTTGTTTTAGGATAAAGGAATATAGGATTAAATATAGCCAGTGTTTGGCCCAATGTTACAAACCAGCTAATTGTTTCCTAGTTCCCTAGACCAGTGATCTTTCTACAGGATTCTTCTGGTAAGAATCTTACACTCTCTGAAATGAATGTCTGCTCCATCATCCATTACTTAGATTTCTTTTAGGCCTTTCTTAAATAATTTGGGCAAACTTTTATGCTTGTTTAAATGGAGCATGTTTGCATTGTTTCTGGGAGTGCATTTAATTTTTCCAATGGGAAATTGAATTATTCTGAAGTTGAACGCATGGTTTATGCACAGCAATATATTAACTTGTAAGTTGGCAATTGAGGAAGTCACTAAGAATAAAACATTTCTTCCAAGCATCATAAGTATTTTGGGAACTTAAAATGTGAATTTTGATCACAGAATCCTTTGTAGACAGTAGACTTAATTGGTTGTACCTGACAGGTATACCCATAGGCAAAGCCATTTGAAAAGTAAATGTGTGTCAGATGGAGTTTGGCCTAATTAAATTACCTGGGGAAATAAATTAGTTCATAGAACTGCTGATGCTGTTATTACAAATTACGTACACTAGGAGGTGCAAACATGAAGTTATGCAGGGTATATCTCTTGGAAAACTATAAAATGAATTATTAAATAATTTCCAAAATTTGCAAAATAAGGAAAACAGCAGACTTCAAAAGTCTAAAAGTCATGTTTCTTTCCAAAGCGGGAGATTTTTACTGGAAATGAATGCTATGCTTTCTAATATTTTTATTGCTAAATAGATATGATTATTTAAGTTATGTTGAATGTCTTCCTCTTTTTAAATTTTTTTTTTATTGAGGGGGCAGTACTAGAAACAGCAAAGCAATATATCTTAAAGTCCTTGTAATCCATCCCTGTTGATATCAGGATATCACTGATGTTTTATTCTAATAACTGTTTACTTCCCTGTTTTAATAAGTGAACAGTTTACACACTGATTGATATTTGTCATTCATGTTGGCTCTCTGTCTGGCAATTCTGTTTACCTAGATTTTTTGGTTTTCATGTCTAATCTTTCTCTTTGTGAACAACTAAAATGGGTGAATATTAAATTTCTTAATGTATAAATAAGAAGAAAAAAATTACTTCAATTGGCAAAAAAATAAAAAGGAAACCTAAAAGAGCAAGGAGACTGTTGAAAAGTAGCTTATAAATGTGCATTTATCGTAGAAAATCCTGCGATAATAGTGTTAGGGAATTTGGTTTATTGTCTTGCCCCTTACTGTCTGATCTTTGTTAAGTGCATTTGTTGAGCCTTTGGGCTTCTGTCGTCTCCTCTGTATTACAGGGAATAATGAGGTTTAAGTGAAGACACACCGGAAGTGTCATTTTAGTGTAGGATAATTGGTTTTGGAGAGGGCATGGCACTCTGAAAAATGGATTTGATTTACTAATTAAAATAATTTAGAGCATTTAAAAACAACTAACAAATGGATTTATATGTATTTCAAAGGGAAAATACCTTGAAGAGTTTCATATTTAGATGAAGTTAATATATATAATTATTTTCTGTTCTGGTTCTTTATATTTTCGTTCATCAAAATATGAAATCTCTTCTAAACCAATACCATTTAGATGGGACAATACACTCTAGTTTCAGTTTCTGCCATATATATAAAAATATATATAGTGTGATATTTTTCTGTTTAAAGAAATATAATGACACAGATATGTCCTTGGGGCCCTTTAATCTAGATAACTACCTTGGTATGAATGCACAATTATGGCATATAGATAGAGTAAAATGAAATATTAAACCAAGATACAAAAGGTTATTTTTGTCAGGTACATTACAGGCAAAATATTTTAGTAATAGATACTATTGATAATAGCCAGCTAATCTTGGCATCTTTCACATTAATTGATTAAACTTTAGGAAGTCAGTAGCTTTTTGATGCTCCATGGTGACTTTACCTGGCTAGTGTTATGCATGAATATTTTTAATATATTTAAAATTGTAACCCGTTAAATTCATAGTTGTTGGAATTAGTTGCTTTGTATCTTGTCACAAGCTAGAACTGTTTTTGGCCAATCTCTTTTAAAGCACAAGCCCTAAAACATTGGTTTTGTAGGGTCACATATTTTGCAAGTTCCATACAAAAGTAAAAATATAATTTCACATTTTAAGAATGAATGTTCTTAAAACATTAGACATATTTCTTCTTGTCAACATTCTATATTTAATATAATCTTCAGTATACATATTTACCCATCTTTTGTTCTAGAAGTAAGTACTTAATAGCGTGTGTGGAGATCCAGCACAACAGTAATCACTTTGATCTGGCCTCTACAACAGGTGTCATTTTGATAAATGTTCCTAATTAAGCAGAGATTTCAGGTAGGAGGCCTATTGAGTTAATAAGTTGGCACCTACACGGCCATGGCCAGAGAAGTACAGATATTACAATGAGGTAAAGGCAGTGCTTTCTTAACTTAGTTGAGTCTCCAAGTTTTGAATTTCGCATTGTTTGATCAAAGAATTTCTATGCTGTGATTCCACTGGTTTTAACTTTCATTTATTCAGTGTTGCAGGAAGCAAAGGCAGCTCTGGAAGTTTCAACTCTTTCAGGTCATTTTTTACTGATCTCTATCCTGCAGTGAGAGACAAGTGCATAAAAATGATTAATTAGACAAGAAGCCTCATTGTTTCCAATCCATGATTCATATTCCTTCTGCACAACATGGATTTAAACTGCTGGAAACAAAACTCCTTTATGTCTTCTTACATTAATTTCAGTATAGATTGTCTGGGTAAAGAATGTGCAGGATACCTTCATTGCTTACTTTTTCACATTTAGAAAGACTTTCAGTGCAAAATGACACAGGAACATGACCTTCCCTCCTGAATTTATGCTGCTATGTGATCTCACAGTATCAGATGATGCCATGGGCAAGTTCCACAACTGGGTACTCCAAGAAAAGTCTTGTGCTTCCTTTCCTTTTCTCTACTTACTCATTTTAAAGTTTTTCCCCTCACTTTTGATTTTTTGGGGGACATTTCAGTAATTTCAGTGAACTTAATCCAGTTATTTCAACTTAATAATCCAGGGGTCGGCAAACTTTTTCTGTGCAGGACAGATAGTAAATGTTTTAGGCATTGCAGGTCATATGATCTCTGTTGCAAGTATGCAGCTCAGCTGTTGTAATGCAAAAGCAGCCATAGACAATATGTAAAAGAATGAGCATGGCAGTGTTACAGTAAAATTTATTTATGGATTCTAAAATTTGAATTCCATACAATTTTCACATCATGAAATATTTATTCTTCTTTTAATATTTTTGCAATAATTTAAAAAATGTATAAACCATACTTAGCTTGTGGGCCATACTAAATCAGATGGATGGTGGAAGTCAAGGACCAGAAAAAGACAGATGCCAAAGCCCTCAATGATTGTGAGTGATCCTAGGATCATAATAATGAAGAAGAAAAAGCATATGGAGGGTTTAGGCAAATGCCATGAGCTTCTGAGGAGGAGAAATGTCATACAAGGATGTAAAAGTAATAGTTTGGAAATGGCAGAGAGAAGGCTGGCGCTGCCTCCTGACTGCTGGGTGTATGGGGTACGAGAGAATGAGCATTCTCTACTAGAGAGGGCTACAGAGGAAAATGAATCCTTAGAAAAGGTAGGGTCTAGATAGAGTAGGGGAAAATTCTGAGCACTTAGAGATGAACACAAGAATGCATGGATGAAGTGGTAGGGAGACAGGAGGGATGTGCAGGGGTATTGTTAGAGCTCAGTGCAAAGGATTGGAGGGCTTGGTTGTGGGAAGGATCAAGAGGAACCAGCAAGAGGGGAGGAAGAGCAGTCCCAAGATGAGAATGGGAAAAATGATTGGTACCTAAAAAAGATTATCCTTTGGGCAGTGGTCAAAGATAGACAACAAGAAGGAGGGGCAGAGGTACCTGGTCCCCAGGTTCTGAATGTGTCTTAGGGAAAATGCTGTTTGGAAGGGGATTGGCAAACTTCTTCTCTGGGTGGATGTGGTGGGGCATTGAGGCCTAGTATCTTTTATACCGTATTGTGGCCTTGGTCAGTCAAAGAAGTTGTGCATATGAAACAAAAAAAAAAAACTTTAAAGGTTTCATTCCATACTTTTGGTATGCATGTTAAGAATTCTTTTTGAGTGACAATGCAGAAGACTCTATTGCCTGATTGATACAACTGTTTTCTCTTTTTTAAGCACTGGATTTTATTTAGATAATGTATTTTCCTTTTATTGTTGTGTTTAAATATTTTTTTCTCCCATAATTTGGTATATAGATGACAACTGAAGATCTAACCTCATCCCCAATTGGGACCACTATTAGGCTATCAAGAGTAGAATTTCCAAGCAGGAAAAGGTCCTTTTCTTTTGAAGCTATATAACATAACACATGCAAAAGACTTGTCATGTCTACCTGAATGGATAGGACAATACAATGTTGCACTAGTGGTTCTTTGTTCTTTTTATTCCTTTAGTTTTTTTGTAGTAACTATTACTGTCCAATTGAAAGCAATAGCCAGTGGGAAATGCAATTTTGAACTTGACAAATACAGAGCACTCATTTTATTATAAAGGGCTTGAAATACCTGAGAAATAAACTATAGTTTGTAGAGCTCCAGCAAAATAAATCTGAAATGGAAAGAGATGCAATGATGAGGACTGAAAAAAATAGCTAAGAAATCAACATAAAACCAGCTATGAGGAAGGGGGAAAACACAGAAGGAAATTGGGAAAATAATAAAAGAGATAATGAAACACAATAGAAAGAAATGAAATGCTAGCAATTCATGTTTACCTGGAAGCTTTTATCCAGAAATTAAATTTGATAGAAGTAGGGACTTGCAGAGGTTGGGAAACAAGCTAATAATGTGTTGATTCTAGTATGTTAGGGATGGGGTCTGAGTCTGTAAAAAGGAAATAACAATTGTGAAAGAATTTAAATTTAATCCAGGTAGCTCTATGGAATTTTATGTAAAGGATTAGCATGGTAAAAATGACAGCAGATAAGACAATTTGCATTCAGGAGGCAGGAGCAGAAAGAAGCTAGAGAAGGGGTCTTAGGAGAAGTGTGTGGAGTGAATGCTATCTGCTACGTGGTGGGAAGGAGAGGCCTTGCCTACATCAGCACCCCCAAGTTCTGGGCTAATGGACAAGAACCTTCTTTATAGGTCTTTGATTGCTCATCTATTAAAAGAATGAAAGAAGGAGAAAAAACAAAGAACCTACCCAAACTTGGCAATGTACAAGGGAACTCTTAGTCACTGCTTGTACAAACTCTGGAGATAATTGGATGCTATGCCATAAAAATCATAAGAACATACATATTCTATTACCAAAATTCTAATCAAAGAATTTATTATGTAATCATAATTAGAAATGACCGTAAAGACATGCTGAGGAATGTTCATTACAGCACTATTTAGAATAGCCCCAAATTGGAAACAATCTAAAAATAGAACAATTGTAACTTACTTGAATAAATCACAGCTGATTCATCTAATGTAACACAATATATTTATTAAGATCATGTTATAGAAGAATGTCATAGGCAAATATTTATAATACATTGTTTAGTGGAAAAGAAGCAGTTCACCAGGGAAGCGGGTGTGGCTCAATCAATAGAGCTCCCGTTTACCATATGGGAGGCCCCGGGTTCGCTTCCCGGGGCCTCCTTGTGAGAGCAGGCCAGCCCGTGCGGCGCGGTGGGCTGAGGTAGCAAGACCTCACACCAGGAAGCGGGTGTGGCTCAATCGATGGAGCCCCCATTTGCCATGTGGGAGGCCCCGGGTTCACTTCCCGGGGCCTCTTTGTGAGGTCAGGCTGGCCCGCGCAGCGTGGTGGGCTGATGCAGCAGGACCTCACAGCAAGGGGGAGATAAGCAGACACGGAAAAAACACACAGCGAATGGACACAGCAAAACACAAGCAGCAAGGGGGGGATAAATAAATAAATAAATAAATCTTTAAAAAAAAAAAAAGAAGAAGCAGTTCACCAAACAGTTTGTACAACCTGGGAAAAATATATATGCCTGAATGCATGGACAGATGCTGGATATTTCAGCAATATTCAAGGTTTCTTGTAGAAAAATGTGTATTGGAGGACTTTCTGGAAATCTGGCTTTAAAGATTTAAGTCCTTTAGTTGAAATGCCAGATAACAAGGATTTGTTCTATGTAGAGTAGGAGTTCAACTGATGTTTGAATGTGGGATTCTCAATAACTCCATCAAGGAGAAATTGTTTTTTCACTCATAGTCTGAGTACCTCACCCTTTTGGGCAAGTAAATTCCCATATCTATCCAAAAGGCCAATAAAAAGTTTTCAGTGAAATGTAAAAAAAAAATTTAAAAAGTGTGTGTTGTTTTTTTCCTTGTTTGCTATTACCATTTCTAGAATGTTCTTTTTCATCTCCTTTAAATATCTATTATCCTTTGAGTGTTACACTAAATACATATATGCTGTCATATATTGGTCATCCCTCCTCATTCACAGAAGACTTTAGCCCCTGATTTATAGTCTTATTCCCCAATCCAACCCCTGTCATTATTTCTAAAGACTGTAACGCCTATTCATTCATCCAACTTTCTGGACTCTTGGTTCCCCTACATGTTCAAACAATGATGTTTTCTACTGTCCCTATCCCCAATATATTTTCTTTCCATTAATTGCCTCTGCAATTAATTAACATTCCTCCGTACACAGGTTAGATTCCATCGTTGTCTGTCATAACAACTCCCTTGCAAAAGCCCTCAACTTCTTTTACTTTTCTTCCTCTCTATGTTATTTGTCTGTGGAAAAACAGATCCTATTAACCTGAAATCTGCAGGGCAGACTTGTCAGCACTCAAGCAGCTGAGGGTTGCTAGAAAAACAGCATGCATCCGAGTTGCATGGTGCAATTTTAAATTCATGATCTCAAACCTCAAGTAGCCAGTACCTGTGGTGGTTTGAAGCTGTATGTCCTCCAGAAAAACACGTTCTTAAATTTAGTCCATTCCTGTGGGTGTAAACCCATTGTAAGTAGGACCTTTTAATAAGATTACTTCAGTTAAAGTGTGACCCACCTCAGTCAGGATGGGTCTTAATCCTATTACTGGAGTCCTTTATAAGAGAATAAAATAAGCCACAGGGAGCAGCCAGAAGCTGAAATTCAAGACAATGGAGAGGCCAGAGAGGCTGCCATGCCATTCCTATGTGAAAGAAAAGCCAAGGACCAAGGATTGCTGGCAGCCAGCCCCGGAATGCCACAGTGTTTGGGGAGAAAGCATCACTTTGAACTGAATATTTTCCTGGCCTCCAAACTGTGAGCTAATAGTTTCCCATTGTTTGACCTAACCCATTTCATGGTATTTGCTTTGAGCAGCCTAGGAAACTGGAATAGCAACAAACTGCTATCTGGCTACGTTTCTCTAGTAGGCCTGCTTTCCCACTTCCTGAAATGGCTATTTCCTATCGTCTGCTATCCTTGAATCTCTCATGTTTCTCCTTTCCCCTTTTCTTGCGCCCGGTGACCTTGTCTCTTATAACACTGAGAAAATGAAAGTCATCAGAAAACACTTATTTGTCTTCTTATTACCAAATCTTAAAACCACCCGCATCACTCTTTCCTCATATTACAATAGGGGAAATATCCCTCCTTATCCTATCAAAGTCAGTTATTTTTACTTCCTACTGGATTCTACTCTTAATTTTCTGCCTTCCAAAGGACTTCCTTCTCTAAGTTATCCCTTCACTCTGCATCATTGATCTCTCCCCATCCACCAGATCAGTGTACAAAAACAAACCTAGAATCCTTGACCACATATTTCTCCCCAACATCTGCCCCATTCCTATGTTTTCCTAGTAATCATGTTCTTGAAAAATTATCTACACATATTGTCTCTAATACTTCAAGTTTGATCTTGTTTTTAATGCCAACATTCAGCTGTAACTGTTCTTGTCAAGGTCACAAAGACCTTCAAATGGCTTCATTCAGTGGTTACAACTTTATTCTTTTTGTTCTCAGACTTTACTGAGCACTGGATTCAGTTGACTGTTCCCTTCTTCTTGAAACACTGTCTTGTTTTGGCTTTCTTAACCGCAGGCTCTCCTGGTTTACTTTTTATCTCACTTGATTTCTCACTACTCTGCCTCAAAATATTGGTGTTCCTGTGGGCTAAACTTGGGCTTTTCCCCACCCTCTTACACTTTCTAAGAGATCTCACTTTCTACATATGAATTTAATATTTTCTCCAGCTGCCCTCTTGACATCTCTAGTTGATTGTCTGACAAGCTTGTCAAACTTAACACGTTCAGAGTGGAAACTTGGACTTGATACCTCCTGTATCAGAGTGCTCCGGGGAAATAGACATATGCGTGTGATGACATATTAAGATATTTATTTTAAAGATTTGCTCACATGATTGTGGGGACTGGAAAATCTGAAATCTGCAGGGCACACTGGCAGGCTGGAAACTCAGACAGGAGTTGATATTGTAGTCTTGAGGCAGAATTTCTTCTCCGGGCAACCTCTGGTTCACCACATTATTGAAGATAATCTTTACTTAAAGTCAAGTAATCAGAGACTTTAATCACATATATGGAATACCTTCACAGCAAAATCTAGATTAGTGTTTTAACAAACAACTGGGCACCATAGCCTAGTCAAGTTGACATATAAAATTAAACGTCACACCTCCCCAAACCTGTTCCTCTCAGTCTTCCTTATCTGAGTAAAGAGTACTACCATCTATCAAGTGTAATTACTTCAAAGAGGCTTTCCTCAACCTCCCAATAAAAAGAGATCCTTTCTCCATCATTATTCTTTAGCACAGCACCGTTTTAGTTTTCTTTTAACACTTATCATTTATAATTATGAACATTTATGTGTATATTGTGTGTCTCTCCTGAAGACTGGAAGGCCCAAGAGGTCAAGGTTGATATCTCTTCTGATCATTGTTTTACTCCAGCACCTAGCAAGTCCCTGTGCATAGTAGATAGTATGCTTTCAGTAGATATTTATGAAACGAATGAACAAATGACTATTTGCCAAGTGTTGATTTTATGTGGTGCTGATGTGAAGAGAAAAGGATAAAAATGATCCAAGTTGTAAGATGATTGCTGTGATGACTGGGTGACACAGAATAAGTAGTAAGGTTTGACAGCACAATATGGGGAAACAGAAAATACAACAGAAGGTTTAGAACTTGAAAATAACAAAATGATTATATCTTTGAAGTGATGGGGAAATAGGGCAATGCAAAGGACCAGGGAGGAATTCTGGGAGTTCAGCATTCTCTATCTTATGTGGGAGACCTTAAACTCCCCAAATCTCTCCAGGCAACCTCTCCCAAAAATCAAGTTCTTGAGGCTACATAGGATAGAATACAGTACAGAAAACACAAAGACATAGATGTCAGGTTTTCACACATACAAATGGGTACCTGAATGCATACTACAGGAATAGTTAATGTGAAGGTTAATAATTTTTGTGACTGCTGTTATTGATTATCAAAGAATTCCCTTGGTGATTGTCTTATGCCTTAGAGTATTGATGTGAAAGACATTCTTTCATATGGCTACATAAATGATATTGATCATTTAGCAGCAGTTGGCTGATCATATTGTGTTACTGTATATGAAAGATGGTATCTGAATGGCAATTTCAATAGTGATTTAATAAGGCAAATGCTGTTAGAGAATACAATTTAACTGTATTGTTAGCAGACACAATGCTTTTGCAATGCACTCATTTGTTTTATTAAAGCCAATTATACATTTTTTGCTAATTTTTACTGTACAAAAGAGATTTGAAATATTTAACAGTAATTTCTGTGAGCATGTAGATAAAAATAATGAATGTTATCATACAAAGAGTTTACATAAGAGGCAAGGCAGACATGAATATAGTATATGGAAATTTGTAAGAAATTAATAACTTCTGTTTTAAGTCTGTTTAGAGAGCATTTGGGGAAGGAAAACCCTTTGAATCAATGAAATTCCAACCTGCATCCATGTAGATGCCTGACATGATTCTACCTAAATGGGTACTGGAAAAAGCTAATATCAGTGTGCTCTCAAGAGAGCTGCTGTTTTCTTAAGAGCACCTTTATCACAATAGGCAAGCAAACTCTTGGTGCTTGGATCTATATTTAGTCACTTTGGAATATTTGATGCTTTTATGAGTCATCAGAAAGGAATTCTGAACTTGCTTTCAGGTGAAAATGGAGAATGATATATCTCAAACAAATTTTAGATCAGTTACTGATGAATATACTGATGAAATATTTTTGGCTATGAATTAAAAGAAAACTTTTTACATTCATCAATTGATCATCTTTGTAGCATTTAAAATGTTTCAGGCTCAGTACTAGGTATGTAAAAGTAAGATAGATATAGTCCTTGCAGTATACCAGTGTAAAGCTGATAGTTTTGAGGTGAAAGGAAACATTAAGCCCCTTACTCCAGACACATGTGTTGAGTGCAATGATGAAGGAATTAAGAGGACCAGAGAGCATTAATCTAGGGTGTTCTAACCTAATATAGGGATCAGGGAAGGTTTCCTGGAGGAAATAATAGTTAAACTAAGCGTTTCATTTAAGTGAGAGTTAGCCAAAGGGGGAAGAGGAAAGAGCATGCATGTAGTTCCTGGAGGATTTGAAAAACTGAAAGAAGCTCCTGCTGGGTAGAGCTTAGAGAGTGAGAAGAAGTGGCAGGGATGAGTCCAGGAGATGGACTGAGAACATATTTGGAGTGCCTTGTTGTGCTATAATAAAGGGGCTTGTCCTTTATCCTAAATGCTGGGAAGCCACTGAAGATTTTAAGGAGGGTCAAAACATGATCCAATTTTATTTTATCTTTTTAACCACTAAAGCTGCAGTGTGTAGAATGGGTGGAAAGGAAATAAGATTGGATGCAAGGAGATGAGTTAAAAGCTATTATGGCATTCTAGAGAGGAAAGTATGGTGACTCTTTCTTGTGCAGGGCTGGGGATAGAGAAAAGTGGCTAGATTTAGGAAACATTTGTGAGATTTGCTGATAGGTAGTTAGATCAGTGGTTCTGAATCTCAGGAGGGTGGTCTGGCCTGATATATGTTTGTGAGTTATCAGCATTTAGACATATTATAACTGAAATCATGGGAATCAGTGAAAGATCTTCATCAGTAGTCTTCAAACTGAGGTACATGTACTTCTGGAGGTATGTGAAGAGTTTCCAAGGTTTATGTGAGTCCACAAAGAACTTCAAAGGAATCCAATTGTTAGGTCCTCAACTTCCATATGCATTTTTCCTAAGGTCAATATTCTTGAGAATCCTTCCGTAGTCACGCAGGCCCTTCTTTTCCAAAATCTCCTTTCACAGAGCTCTTTTTCTACCTGACAAAAGGAGAGCACACCTACAAGTTCCTATTCCTGCTTCCATGGTGCTGCCTTGTATCCCACGTGAAAACAATAGCATTTATATTGAGAAAGTGGTGCCCTAAATGAGAGGGTAGTAAATCCTTTTGCTACTCAGGTTCTTTCTGCCTTTTTTTTTTCTTTCCGTAAAATTAAAGGAATTAATGATAGACATTAAAATAATTTTTATTCTAGATTACTATTATATTTTTGGTATATAACTCTGAAGGAGTTAAAAGGATTAAGTGACATTGATAGAATAAAACTTGCATTTCTATCTACCTATTTATGTAAAAAAGTTCTAGGTACTTACATAAAAAAATGAAAACTAGGAGTAAACTTGGTGCAGAATGTTGTCTTATTCTGTGAATAAGTTATATTATCCACGGATCTATGAAATAATTGAAAAAGAAATATCATTTAATTAAGTGATATAATTCCATTTAAATTCTGTTCTGTATAAGATAACTCAATCCAGGGGAAAAATGTTATCACTTAGAACCTTATGGTCCCAGGAGATTAAAAAATTAAATTTACTAACATTTTTTTTTTTGCAGAGATGTGTGATAAAGGTGATCAATAAAAGACTTTCAAGCGTAAAATATATTACATTCAGATAAAATTTTGTTGGAGAAGTAGAACAGAAATAGGAGCTTATAGAGAAAAGTAGTAGTGTAAAATTTCCTAATGTTAAAAAACAGCTTGTTCATGTATTTTTTAAGGGGATGAAGGTGGATATGTTTAAAAGAATGAAGTACTTATATTTAAAAAAAAAAATTTTTTGTTACACAATTTACAAATGGAGGAAATTATATCCTTTGCAACTATGTAATGTTTTATATAAAGTTACATGGTAATTTTTGGATGTCAACTTGAAAAGGGGAGAGGGGTATTTCAAAATCATTTTGGTGGGTAAATGATAAAATGAAAAAATGATGAAGACCCTTGGTCTAGGGAGGGAAAATAGGGTGAAAAGAAAACAGCATCATTTAGAACCCTAAGGACATTATTATTCAAGGATCCTTCCACCTGCACTAGGCTAACAAAAGGAAGGAAGCAAGGAAAGACTTGCTAGATGTGTGTCTATTCCGTCCCTGTGGCATTGGAGAGTAGGCCATCTATGAGAGAACTGAGAGGGTGAAGGAGGATGCCCAAAGAGAGAATTAGGGTTGAACCAGCTGTTGTGGAGAACGGGAGTATCAATGACTACTAGGATGGTTGAGAAGCTAGTAGAGGTGGGTAGACCAAGATTTTATAGTAATATCAGTGTTTGGTATGTCAACTTCCTTAAGTATTTATTGGCAGGAAATTCTTCAAGTCAATAGGTAAGCATAGACATTAAGAAAAAAATATTAGACATATAATATTAAGGAGACTTAGAGATTATCTGAAGCAGGGATGATAAATCATTTGCCCAAGGTCACCTTTGGGAACGGCATACAGAACCTCATCTTCTGGTTTCCGACTGATGAGTTCCTAAAATTACCTTATATTTTACAGTATATCTTAGAGTGGGTTTACTTATAAAGAACACCGGAAGTGAGGTGAGAAGTTCAGAAAAGGGTGCGTGCCCTTCTGCTGGACCTCAACACCCCGTCCCAGCTCAGACATCCAAACTACCAAATTTACTTCCAGGCCAATCTCTCCTCTGCCTTCAGAATTTTGCATTCTAGCTCCTGCCTGGGACATGTCTCCACCTCTCAAAGCCCTCTGGAGCTTTTGAAAGCACATGCTTTCCATGAATTTTTAACCCTATTCTTATTTATAATCTATACCAACACTGTCTAAGAGAAATATAATGCAAGCAATAAGTACAAATCATGAATACAATTTTAATTTTTTTCTAGCACAATTTTAAAAAGTAAAAAAAAGTTGAAATTAATTTTAATATATTTAACTCAAAATATCATCACTTCAACATGTGATCAATGTTAAAATTATTAATGATATATTTAATATTCTTTTTTTAAACTAAATCTTTGAAATCCCACAAATATTTTATACTTATAGGACATCTCAGTTTGTTTTGGGTGCATTTCAAGTGCTAATAGCCTTATGTAGCTAGTGGCTACTGTACTGGACAGTGCAAATCTATATGACAAATATTAGTGTGAAAAATTCCATTTTTATATGCAATTGTTGCTTGTGTGTTTTTGGTTTTCCTAGTAGACTGTAAGCTTCTTAAGGGCAGGGATCATATTTTAAACTTTTTTGATATTCTCAGCGAATTCAGCATAATGCTCAGCCATAGTAACATAGCTCAATATACCACATTGGTTGAATTATTTTGACTAATGTAACTTTTTGTTAAACTATCTTGATAATACCAGTTTGTTCACTGCCCATTTGGGAACAGGATAGCTCTTTTTGGAACAACAAAGCTGTCAGAGTTTTAAATATTTGAGAAGGCGGCTAATAGCTGCTGCTTGTGTAATTAGACAATAATTTAAATTTGTGAGCATCCTGGGGGCAGGACTGTGGTGTCTTTTTCAGCTTTTATTTCAAGAATGGCCATCCTTACATACAAATTAATGGTTCTTTGGAAGGTATTAGTTGCGCTTTAAAAAATTATGAGTTTAAATTTTCCCCAGGGTGCTTGTCAAGTTGGTTAATATTATCACACTTATATTTGACTTATCTGAGAACATAGCTTGAAAATAAATTGGCTTAGCTGTACCAACTAGTCCCCTAGAAATTTTTCATTTTCTTAGGGGGAGTGAGAAGGGATTTTTTTAGAATCTGGAAAGGTCAATTATCTTTTTCAGATAAGGCTTTATGCTGAGAGCTGTAGCCTTCAGGATAAACAAACTGAGAAGGAGCCACTTGAGACTCTTAATTTGTTCAAATTAAAATGAATGTAGGAAGATAATAAAGCCATTTAAAAAAGCTAGTCTCAACTTTAGCACAGTATTTTTTAACCATTCTTTTGGGGGAATTACATCACCCTGACATGCAGGTTCATTGAAAGAAGAGTAATTATTCAGGCTTGTAGGATTTTTTGTTTTGTTTTGTTTATATTAGCCTCAACCACTGTGAATGGAAGATGTTGATATGAATTTAATAGTGCAAATTCTCTATGAGATTAGAAAATCTCTTAGGTGTACTGAGTAGGGAGGAAGGTTGGGAGGCAATCACTTTGTTCTAATGCCTTTATGTCAAAATAAATTTATCACATCAAAACCAGTTTTGTAATAGAAATCCTTACAGCAATTGCAGACTGGAGGTTTTTTGTGTGGAAAGGGAACTTTTTTCCCCTGTAATTATGACCACTACATTAAAGTAATCGGGAAGGTGTACTAATTTACTTCGAACTGTTGCAACTGATTTCATAAAAGCTTTAAGGGAATGAGATTGTCTTCATGATGAATCAGAAATGCTTAATCCTATCACAATATAAACCAAATTGAGTTGTTATGCATTCCATCTATGTGAGCATTAATCAAAGGAAAGAAACAATCCACGTTCTTCATCTAGTTTTAAGGAATTTACATGTGACAAGAGGAAAGTACAAGCTAATTTTAAATTTTTACCAGAAGAAATAGAACTGAAATTTGAAGCCTCTGGTGCTAACTGTTAGAGTGTATTCTGCTAGGGACTGAAGTCCATGGGTGGCCTGTAACAGAAGTCTGCCTAATAGGATCTATTATGAACATAGATAATTGACTGTTGTTAGTTTCAGTCAGGGAAAATCTGGATGTTTTGCATTTTTTTCCTCTAAGGTAGGTCTAACTGTGTATGAAAATAAATTGTTGTTGCTTCTAATTCCTATTAACTTTAAATGCTATTCACGTGGTTATGCTTGGAAGTTACAGCATGTACTAAATATTAATTTTAATCTCTTCTAGCGGTACTGAAATTTTACTCCATGACTGACTTAGATGAGTGAGATCAGCAATGGTAGCACTAATTTTGTGTGTTATTGCTAAATCACCCTAAATGATTGACATCAGGCTTCCAATACTGGTTTGGAATCAACATATGATATTTGAGAAAAATGAGGTAATTCCTGGACTCCATTTAAAACCAGTCCCTCAGTCATCATGTCTGGTTTGGACTCTAGTACTTAAGATTCAGAGAATCTGAATTGGTCACAGAGAAGAGGGCAAGGGGTCTGGCATTAAGACCACAACCTTGGAGTCTGCAATAGATGCAACAATTTTTTTTTTTCCATTCCAAGCCTTTTGAAAGTTCAAGGTAATAGCTGTGGATTTTGAGTTTCCTCAGCCAATTCAATGGTTCCCACTTTCTCATGCATTTCAACTAATGTCCAGGAACCTTGCAGATGCCAAGATATGAGGGCCCAGTCTGGACTGCTCTCTGGACCCCATTTGTTGGTCTCTCCAGATTGCTGCCATGCCTTCCTTGTTTTGATTGTAAGACTGCAGGGTCCAGATGTCCCTCTAAGCCACTTCCTCACCCATCTGGTACTCCCTGAAATTCTTCTGGGGGCACAGGAAACATTTGCATAGACATGCCATACAAAATGTAGTAGTCCCCTGGTGGGGCTGGAATATTCTAAGTAAATCCATTGTACATGCTAGGACTTTGACTTTTAAGATGCAAAAGTCAGGAATTTGCCTACTTGGTTCTACTCTGAAATAGAAGACCCCAAATGTCTACTTACTTCCTAGATAGGGAGACTGTGGGAGTGAGGGTGTGTCCTAAGATAATAGGAATTACAGAGGAAAAAATACCAGTTAATATGTCAAAAATACTATTTTCTGCCTGCCAGAACAAATGGAATAGAATGTTTGGAAATATTAACAATAATAGTCAGTTTGAGTAAAAGAAATAAATCTATCTAAAATTAATGTAATATATTATTTATTAAATTTAATTATGTGTATATATTATGCATACATACATATATGAATAACTGTTTTGTTTTGTTTTGGCTTGTGGTAACCAATTAGTTTTTCTCCCATAGAGTGGAGCCACACCTGTAAGGCCATCTAGTCCAGGAATTTGTCTTAACAATTAGGAAACAGAGACCTATAACTAATATGAAGTCACACAGTAAATGTAGCCAACAAGGACACAAAACCAGGTCCTCTGACTTCCAATTCTTTGCTGTTTCTTCCCTCCATGCTGAGAACGAGATAACCCTTCAATTGAAGAAAATTGTGTTAGCTATCAGGATGAACTTTTTGATGCTAATAGGTTGAAATATTGAAATACATTATTAAGGACATTTGCAGTGGTTATTTTTTTTAAAAATGGTTAGGCAGCTACATTTCTGCTCTGGCCTGGGGGCAGTCCTCTGGAATCAGGGACTATATGGCTTATTGAACTCTATTTCTTTACCCTGATTTTTAGATTGAATGATTTTTAGGACAGATACTTCAAGAAAGGCTTACAAGTATAGGCTTCACTGAAATATTTACCAGTGAACCTTTCCTGTAGCTTCTCTAAATTCCAGAAATACACTGTTTCCATTTGTGTCTGTGTGTGTATATAAGGAACATCAATCTGCCTTTTGAGCAAATGTAAGGATTTTTCAAGATGTTTAAAAACAGAAGAGTGAAATTGTCTTTAGATCCTCAGAGAAGATTGGACTGCACAGAACTTTAGCTTCTTCCTCACGATGGAATGGATTTCCAATGGGAAAGGATTTATAACTTTATGAGCCAGATAGTATAAAAGATGTGACAGGCTTCAAAAATAATTTTTCAGTGGGACAATTTCTTGGGAATGGTAATTGATTTTGCTTAGTTTCTGCTAAAAACAAACATGAAGGATTGTGTTGCATTAAAAAGGGGGGGCAGGTAGAGCAATTTTTGTGAGGATGTGTAGAGATTTAGACAGATTTTAGAGATTATTTTGTTATTCCTTGGCTGAGGGAGCTACATTTTAGGAAGCCACTCGGATGTTTCTTTTCTCTGTGGTAATATTTAAAATCTTGGCTTTTAAGAAAAATCTTCCAGAAGAACTCTTCCTCACTTACTGACACCCCAGAACATCTCTCTAGTCCTTGGGGCCCTCTCCTTTGGTGGCCATTGTGTCTATTTAAGAGGCTTTTCAGTAGGGGCACAGTAGTAAGAACCAAGCTCCTTCTTTCCCTCCCTCTCCCGGTCCCTTCCTCCCTCCCTCTCTCCTTCTCTCTTCCCTCCTTTTCGCCGTGAACTGCCTGTGAACTGGCAAAATCAAAAGCATGACAACATAACAGAGCCTATTTTTAATATGGCTCTTTCTTGAATCTGGAAACCTTATATACACACTGCAGCTTTATACTTCAGTGTACTCAGCTAATTTGAGGGAACTTTTTAATATATCATCTTAAGGATATAACCATAAGGCTAGTTGTATTTCCAATATACCTTCCTGCTGGGTTTCTCACTCATAGATTACCCTTTATAACATTAATCTCTTAGAGACAGAATTCAAATTTTGGTTTTAATTTAGAATCAATAAAATATGAGACTATTTAAGATTATCCTTTAATTCCCATAGTTTGTTTTCCTTTTAAAGTATTTTATTGTGTTCCTTGTTATACAAATTGTCATTATTCAAATATTTGCCATAATGCTTTGCAAATGCTTTTACTGTAAACTCACTGTCGTCTGAATCAAAATCTCACCATAATCAATATGCACGTGTGCATGTGTGCTGTTGAGTTCAAGCAAGAAGATGCAGAGTTGACTGCAGTTTAATCTCAGCTGTTCTCCAAAACATTGGAGTCCTTTATGACCTCTGTGGTCTTTCTCACCCTTTTCTTGAGGGTTTGGCTCCTCCTGAGTCTCAGTGTGCTTCTGCTAGGAGCTGGGGGCACTTCCAGCCAGAGTTTAATTTAGATAGGACCTTTAGTATCTTTAACATATTGTCTTGTTTATTCATATTAAAGTGTGTATTTCTTGCAGATGTAAAAGGTAACCATAATTCCTATCTGGAAGGATTTTTTGTGTGCTGCATACAAACCAACCCTCCAAAGAGTTCATTTTATGTTAAAGAATTAGGTGATTTTTATTTCAAATGATATAATTTGTAGCATTCATAAACCCTAGGTAGATTTGGATAGGTAGGTGTTTATGAGAGTTTTATTGATATTTGGGGAACTGGATTGGTTGGGAACATATGAATTTTCCCAATTAAAATAATAGATTATAGGCTCCCACCACCTGAAAACTGCTGTGCAACATATTTTCAGAAAAGAATTGAATTCAGATGAGGGTTGCCTGTATTTCTGTGCTGAGCACACGCACATAAAATTTCTGTAGAAACTTATACTGGTAAAGAAATCCTTCCCTGACTAATCCTCAACTTTGCCATCCGGTTTAAATGGTGTGGCCACCCTTTCTATCGCCCAATGTATTTATAACCTCTCATGGATTTCTTGAAAGTCCTCCCCATTGCTGGATAAATTTCCTTCTCCTGTTCTCTAAAGAATCAAATGGTGGCTCTCTGTTCTTCTGTTTCCTCTCCTTCCTGAACGTGACTTTGATTCTCATTCCTCCAGGGAGGTGGAGTGGCACTGTTCATCTCCAACCCTTTGTCCCAAAGTCAGCTCAGATGTAACATAGCAGGGAGTAAATATTTTATCCTAACAGTGGGTCCTGGAATTCCTTCTTGGGAAGTAGTTGATTTGCTTAGGAAAATGCCCTGGTATGTCACTCCTGGTATAAACTGAGTTCCTGAGAAGACAGGTTGATAGAAGCCATAGTGAGAAAGGACAGCTAAATCACTCTGAATGCAGAAGAACAGAGATTTGAGTTTGGAAGGGAGGCAGAAAAAGGAGGAGGAGAGAGGAAGGAGAAGGAAGGGAAGACAAGGCTAGAAAACTTTCTGGGAAGCAGAAACAGAATCGGTGGAAAGCGCCAAAAGATCAGGTGGTCTGATAATTAAACGTAGGTTTGTTTATATTCTTGCAATGTAAATACCTTTGTCTCCCCAATAAAATCTGTTACATGGCTACATGCCATGTCTGAGACCCTCTAGTTTACACTGGCTGCAAAGATGATCCATAAGCTGAATTACTTCACCAGAGGTAGGGTTATAGAACCAGAAGGAGAAAAAAACCCACAATACTCCCATCACCTCCCTGCTCCAGAAAATCCGATGAATCATTGGGCAGTTGTGGAGCTCCCACTGCAAGGGAGGATAGGCGTCCAGCTGATTCCATTGACATCTGGGAGGCATGTCAGCTGATTTCTAGGTTAATGAAAGATAGACCCACCCATATTAGGTCTGCACATATTTGCTGGGTAACATTTTAATCCTTAAAAAAACAGAAAGAAGGCAGGTATCAACATCTCTGTTTACATGTGGAAACTGAGGCTCCACGCCTGTGTCTGTGCCAGAATCATATGTGGTGCTTGTTAAAATGCAAATTCCTGGGTCCTGAGCCCTGCTCAAGACCTAATGAATTAGAAATTCTAGGAATATTCTGCAAGATTCTGCATTTTTTTTTTTATTACAAATCTTTTTCTGTAATTCTAATGCATATTAGATTTTGAGAACCACTGCTATAAGTGATTAGGCAATTTGTTTGATGGCTAGTAAAAGGCAGTCAGAATTTGAACCCAGTTCTTATTTTCTCGAAAGCATGTATATCTTCCACCAAAACCTGACGGTCTTTTCATCTTTCTTTCTACCCTAAATTCCTTTGCCTTCTTCCTGACAGAAGTCAGTGCCACCTGTGACCAAATTATTTTCTTTCTAGATATTAAATAGCTAATATTTATGTACTCTTTTGGTTCCATATAAAAATAATTCCTGTATGGCTAATGTCAGTTTCCCCCAAATTGCAAGATCTTCAAGGGTGGGGGGGCCACGTTTGGTTTATCTTTGTACTTCTGGTCCCTAGGTCAGGGCAGGACACTGCATAATGAAAAAACTGGAACAGTTTTCCTTTATTGTCTTAATTGCAAAAGAAATATGTACTTACTGTTAAAATTTCAAACCTTGCATAAATGTAGAAAATGAAAAGTGCAAGTCTTGCCTTTAATTCTATTATTTGGAATGTTTCCTATTTTCTGGCAGTATACAAATTGTAAATATAATTTTTCCACAAAAAGGCCATATTGCTCCATAATATACTTTTTTTCCTTTGAACAAGAACATAGCAGACAGCCCTCCTTATTAGTGCATATAGACCTATCTTATTATTTCCCAAACACTTGGTCTTTACAAAGACAATGTGTAGTTAATCTTCACAGTTCCTGTCAGAAGATCTAGGTTGCAATCAGCTGAAGAAAAGTGGTGTCATTTTAGGGCTTTAAGGTATAAAGATGTAGAAAAGCTTGAAGGGAAGGACACAGTCCAGAGAGAAGCTCAGAAACTGTCTAGCTCAAAGGAACCAAAGAAAGGAGACTTTTTGCTTAAAAGGAAAAAAATATATATATTGCTTTTGAAGAAAGAACTTCAAGTTGTTCCAGCAAAGAGAAGGCTGTAAGTTTGAAAACCCAAAGAAAAAGCTGGCTAGGTTGATTCCTGACCTTTTGGCTTTCTCCATAGCAGTGAATAGAAAGCCAACATTGACTAGAATTACAAGTGGATGTCAGCTGCTTAGAAACTAATTGCAGAAAGAATGAGTCAAAGTAAATGATTAAAGCTAGGGTAGAAAAGACATTCTATTTTTCTTGCTTTTGGAAGTATCCTTAACTTTATGGACTGTCTAAAATTTATTCTACGAGTATTTAATATGCACCACCTACCTGGAACTAGGCAGTGAAAACTAGGAGATAAGAGAGTTTCCACCCACAGGAGTTCCTGGTCTAAATTAGGGCTACCTGCCACAGGCCTACTGTGAGAGCATACAAGACAGAGGCGGCGCTCCCACTGTATTACATACCGCGGTCTCAAAAACAAGGATGGGATCTGGGATTGTGCACAAAACCCGAGTCATACAGACTTGCGTGTTAATGGCAAGGAGTGGAAAAGATAAAACAGAGAAGTAAAAATACTATCTCTAATTATAGCACCAAGTATGGTGCCATGTGTTTATGTATATATGCATGCATATGTGTATGCATATGTATATATGTGTATATGCATATGTGTATATAAAAATATAAATGTCCTTTTGTAGGCCTGGAGTTTTAAAAAATTTTACAATGTATGCTTGTATGTTTAATATGTTAAAACTGCATTAAACATCAAAATAAATAAATTTATTTTGAAAATGATTTCATTCCTATGGCTTTAGGTCTCTGAACTTACTTGGAGTTGATTTAGAAGACAGAAGAAATGTGTTTTAATAATGAGTAAAGAGATTTCTAGTTGTAAGTTTTCAGGGTATTCAGTAGGCAATTATGACGCTGACTTAATGGGGATTTAACAACTTTTTTACAAACTTTTTTTAGTGTAAATTGAAACTAGCCTTTGTCTTCTCTTGATAAAAAAATTGTAGAAAAATTTATTCATATCAACAACTCTAGCAATTTCCTAATTTCTCTTTGCATGTGAATCACAGAAGTGCTTTTCCGGTAGCCACAGAAAATTTTACAGGAGTCTCCATTTTCTTTCTACCTTTCACCTCAAATTTTAGATGCATTGTTTAACCCTAGTTCCATCATTTCATGTATGTCATTAAATAATTTATATTTACTTCACAAATAGACTCACAATTGACCAACTCAAATCTGATGAGATTTTTTTTCCCTTTAAAAAATAATATTTAAAAATAAAGAGAAATAAAGAAAAAAAAATAATATTTATTACTCTTCTGGTGATAATAGCAATACATGCTCATTGAATAGTTGGAAGCTATAAAATGTTTTAGAAAAGAAAACAACTCTACCATCTAGAGAGGAAGATTATTCACATTTCCTTCTGCATATTTTAAAAAATAAAATTGTGATCTATGCTCAGCAAACAGTTTAAATACTTTCTCTTTTTTTTGCTTAAAATTATCTTGAATGTTTCTTTTTAAATTCTTCAAATGTATGATTTTTTTTAAAGAATGGTATATATTTTTTCTATTAGAGAAGTTGCAGGTTTACAAAAAAAAAATCATGCAGAAAATACAGACTCCCATATACTACCCCTATTAACACCTTGCATTAGTGTGGTACATTTGTTATAATTGAAGAAAGAATATTATTATAATTGTACTATTAATTATACATGGTTTATATTAGGGTTCACTGTGTTGTACAGTCCTACTTTTTAAAAAAAATTTATTCTGGTAACATATATGCAACCTAAAATTCCCCCTATTAAGCATATTCAAATATATATTCCAGTGCTGTTAATTATATTCATAATGTTGTGCTACCATCAACCTCACCTAATACCAAAACTTTTCCATTATTCCAAATAGAAACTCTGCATAGGTTAAGCATTAACTCCCAATTTCCTACCCACACTCTGGCCCCTGGTAGACTTTATTCTAGTTTCTTACTCTATGAATTTGCTTATTCTAGTTATTTATATCAGTGAGATCATAAATATTTGTCCTTTTGGGTCATCATGCTGATGAGCTTTTGGCCTGTTTAATGATAGTATGCATTTCCTAATTTGTATTAGTACTGGTATTAGCGTTTTCATTTTTCTGTCTCCCACTCTCTTGTATAAAACAGAAAAGAAAAAGCAACTAAATATTCAAATATACAAATGCTGCTGTAGAGACCATGCATTTTCACCAGGTCATAGCTTAGCGTGGTGTTTCATTGGCTGATGAAAATACACTGGAATTTGTGCTGAAATAAAATGGAGTTTCACTGTATAATGAACGAAAGTAAAGGAAATATGAAACATGAAGGCTCTTGTCACATGTATATTAAAACATTCAGTCATCTCAAAAGTACGGTAGGGTTGGGAACTACACATTATGTTTTAGTTCAACAGTGTCCGATTTATTAATTTACTTCATTGGTTCAACAGTGATCTCTGAGCTTCCAGTTTTGCTCTTTTCCTGAAAAAAAAAAAAAAAAAAAAGGCGTACTAATTCCTATCACACAACGTTGCTGTGAAGATTAAGTAGTAAGTTAATGGGGTTTATTTAACTCAGTGTGTGGTAATTGCCAGTCATGGGGCTTCAGCCTCTTCTCAATCAACTGGTCGTGCCTACCTTGAGAGCAGGGGCCATGTTTTTTATGCCTTTATGGATCTCTGTACAGGTTGTTACATGATTAAAATGCATTTTTATTAGTTTTTACCTGCTTTGGATATTTAAGGTGATTTTTTTTGCCTGATAGTTTTTTATTTTTTATTTTATTTTTTATATCAATGTTACAAGTTACTCCGTTAACACAAGATAATAACTACAATAGCAGCAAATCTGCTTTGGTCTGTGGTTATACTCCCCCCTTATTTTTGTTCATTCCTCAATCTTGAGGGATTTGGGACTATATCCACTCTGACTGCTTCAAGATGAGAAGGGATGTAGATATTATGGGGCAAAGGAATGGAATCGTTTTGCTTGTGGTTGAAGATACTCCTTGTTTTTGGGATGGGACTGGTCCATCATCATCATCTTATTAGTTGTCCAGGGCAAGCCTGAAGATTTGGAGAGTAGAAGTTGGCTGCAACTCTGCTGGGTTTCAGGGCTCAACTGGCATATGAACAATCTGAAGATTTAAGTCTCTGAGAAATATACTTAACTGGTATATTGAAAATTATAGGTTAAAATAAAAGTAGTAGGAGAATCATGATTAGGAGAATTATACATGAGTATAACTATGTTATATTGGGGAAATAGATCTTCATACATTACCAGATAGAGCCGGGCAAGGGAGTACTGATTTTCTTCTAGCATCTTTATCTGGCCTTGTGTATTAGTCAGCCAAAGAGGTGGTTATGCAAAGTACCAGAAATCTGTTGGCTTTTATAAAGGGTGTTTATTTGGGGTAGAAGCTTACAGTTACCAGGCTATAAAGAACAAGTTACTTTCCTCACCAATGTCTGTTGTCACATGTTGGAGCAAGATGGCTGCTGGTCTTTGCAAAGGGTTCAGCCTTTCTCTTCTTCTTAAGGCTCCATGATCCCAGCTTCTTCCAATCTCAGCTGTAGGCTCTCATAAGGCTCTCATAAGGCTCTTCCTGGGGTTTGTCTCTTTCCAGGCTTAGCTGCTCTGCTTTCTCCACAAGGCCAGCTGTAAACTATCAGGCGAACAGCTCGGCTATCTCCCCGGGGCTCTAGCATCAAAACTAAATTCTCTCTTCTGCAGTGTCATTTTCTGTGTGAGTGTCCACCCATCAAGGGGGAAGGGACTCAATGTCCTACTGACCTGGCTGAATCAAAGCCCTAATCTTAATTTAGTCAAGTAAAAGTGAAACCTCGAATTTAATACAATCAAAGGGTTTCAAGCCCAGAGGAACAGACCAGTTTACAAACATAATATTTCTTTTTGGAATTCGTCAATAATATGAAATTGCCACATCTTGGTATTAGTGTTATGTTGGCTTCATAAAATGAGTTAAGTAATATTTCCTATTCTTCAATTTTTTGGAAGAGTTTGAGTAGGATTGCTATTAGTTCCTTTAGCGATGATTGGTAGATATTACCTGTGAAGTCATCTGGTCCTGGGCTTTTCTTTGTTGGGAAGGTTTTAATGATTGATTCAATCTTATTACTTGTGATTGGTCTGTTGAGGTCTTCTATTTCTTCCTGTGTAAGTGTGGGTTGTTTGTGTGTTTCTTGAAATTGGTCCATTTCATCTAAGTTGCCCAATTTGTTGGCACACAGTTTTTCATAATATAATCTTATGATCCTTTTTATTTCTGTGGGGTCATTGGTGATGTCCCCTCTCTCATTTCTGATTCTATTTATTTGCAGCTTCTCTCTTTTTTCTTTGTTAGTCTAGCTAAAGGTGCCAATTTTATTAATCTTCTCAAAAAACAAGCTCTTGGTTTTGTTAATTCTATTTTTTTTCTCAATTTCATTTAATTTGCCTTTAATCTTTCATATTTCTTTCTTTCTGCTTGCTTTTAGATTGGTTTGCTGTTCTTTTTCATGTTCCTCCAGATGTTTGGTTAGGTCTTTGATTTTAACTCTTCTTTTTTAATGTAAGCATTGAGGGCTATAAGTCTCCCTCTCAGCATTGCCTTTGTTGCATCCCATAAGTTTTGATATGTTGTATCCTCATTTTCATTTGCCTCAAGATATTTACTGATTTCTCTTGCAATTTCCTCCTTGACCCACTGATTTTTTAAGAGTGTGGTGTTTGACTTCCATATATTTGTGAATTTTCCATTTCCCCACCCATTATGGATTTCCAGTTTCATTCCATTGTGTCCAGTGCAAGTGTTTTGTATAATTTCAATCTTTTTAAATTCAATGGGACTTGGTCTATGACATATCATGTGATTTACCCTGGAGAATCATCCATGAACACTTCAGAAGAATGCATATCCTGCTGTTTTGAGGTACAGTGTTCTGTATATGTCTGTTAGATCTAGTTCCTTTAACGTGTTATTCAAGATCTCTGTTTTTTATTGATCCTCTGTCTAGATGTTCTGTCTGTTGCTGTATTGAAGTCCCCCACTATAATTTTAGAGGTGCCTATTTCTTCCCTCATTTTTGCCAGTGTTTGGCTTATGTATTTTGGGGCACCCTGGTTAGGCACATAAATATGTATGATTGTTATTTCTTCCTGCTGGATTGTTCTTTTTATTAATAAATAGTGTCCTTTTCTGTCTTTTATAACAGTGTTGCATTTAAAGTCTACTTTGTCTGGTATTAGTGTAGCTACCTTGGCTCTTTTTTAGTTACTGTTTGCATGGAAATGTTTTCTATCCTTTCACTTACAACCTATTTTTGTCTTTGGGTCTAAGGTGAATGTCTTGTAGACAGCATATAGATGGATTGTATTTTTTAAAATCCATTCTGCCAATCTTTGTCTCTTAATTGGGGAGTTTAATCTATTAACATTCAATGTTATTACTGTAAAGGCAGTACTTACTTCAACCATTTTTTCTTTAGACTTTTATATGTCATATATTATTTTTGTTTCCCTTTTTACTCTTTTAGTTACCCTTACTTATAATCTTTTTTTCTATACTCTCCTCCAAACCTTTTTTCCCCACTTTTCCTTTCAACCTGCAGAACTCCCTTAAGTATTTTTCAAAGGGTAGACTCTTGTTGATGAATTCTCTCAATTTCCATTTATCTATGAATATTTTAATCACATCCTCATTTACTTATTTAGGTTTTCTTATTGTCTCTTTTTTATTTGAGAAGTTGTGAGTTAACAAAACAATAATGCGTACCATACCAGATTCCCATGCATTGCCCCACCACCAACACCTTACATTATTGTGACACATTTGTTACAAATGATGAAAGAATATCATCATAATATTACTGCTATCTATAGTCCATAGCCTATATTTGGTGATGTTTCCCACAAACCATCCTATTATTAACACCATGTATTAGTATTTTATATTTGTTTTAGTTCATGAGAGAACATTCTCATAGTTGTACTGTTAACCACAGTACATCAGTCACCTTGGGGTTCACTGTGTTATATAGTCCCCTGCTTTGTTCAACCCATGCAAAATGTATACTCGGTGGCTCTCAGTTTCATCACAGAGTTGTGCTTTCATAAGCTCAGTCCATTTAAGAATGTTTTCATTAATCCAAAAGGAAAAAATCCCATACCCCCTTATATCCCCCCTCATTATTATTGCATTTAGCATTGGTTTGGTACATTCCTTACCATTGCTGTAAAAATATTACAATAGTACTGTTAACTAGAGTCTATACATTACATTAGTTGCATTTCCCCTATGTATCTCCATATTCTTAACACCTTGTGTAGCAGTTTGATATAGTTATGAATTCCAAAATTCATAACTATGTAAAGTGGTCTGTTTGAAGTTTCACATTTACTTAATTAAGTTATGATTAGGGTTTTGATTGGGTCACATCAGTAGGGTGTTGAGTCCTTACCCCTTGGTGGGTGGGGACTCACAGATAAAAGACATGGCAAAAGAAGAGAGTTGGAATTTTGATGTTGGGGTTCTGATGCTGAGTTTTGAGCTGGAGCCCTGGGAAGTAAGCACACAGAGGAGCTTGGTCATGAGGAAGGAGAGAAGTCCCCGGGGAAAGAGACCAGCCCTTTGCCTGATAGTCTACAGCTGGCCTTGTGGAAAGAGGCAAAGCCTAGAGAGCGTCATAGTCTACAGCTGACCTTGTGGAGACAGCAGAGGCACTGGGCCCGGAGACAAGCAAGCCTGGGAAGAGAGGAACTCAGGAAGCCTGAACCCTCATAGACATCAGCAGCCATCTTGCTCCAACACGTGGCAATAGACTTTGGTGAGGGAAGTAAATTATGCTTGATGGCCTGGTAACGGTGGGCTTCTACCCCAAATAAATACCCTTTATAAAAGCCAACAGATTTCTGGAATTTTGCATCAGCACCCCTTTGGCTAACTAATACACCTTGTAATAGAGGAACATTCTTATATTTGTACTGTTAACCACAATCATCATCCACCACTAAAATCAGTATTTATTCAGTCCCTAGATTAACCTCTAGCTTTCTTTCAAATGAAATTAACCTCCCTAGATTACTCCTTTCAGCCACAATCACATTTATAAATCAGCAGTGTTGAGTTGATTATATACACTGTAATGTGTTGGCATCAACTCTAACCATTTCTCCACATTTACAAGCCCCCTTATTAAACATTCTACATATATTCAACATGGCTCCTCTTCTCAATCTGCATTCTGCCTCCTGGTAACTTATACTCTATAGTTTAACTTCATGAGTTTACTTATCATGTTTACTTCATATTAGTAAGACTATACAATATTTGTCCTTTAGTATCTGGCTTATTTCATACAACATAATGTCCTTAAGGTTCATCCATGTTGTCATATGCATCTAGCTTCATTTCTTCTTACAGCTAAATAGCATTCCATCATATGTATATACCACATTTTGTTTACCCATTCATCTTTTGATGGACACCTGGGTTGCTTCATAAGAGTTGGGAAATTTTTGGTCATTATTTCCTCAAACACTCCTTCTGCCCCTTTACCCTTTTCTTCTCCCTCTGGGATACCTATAAAGTATGTTTGTGAATTTTGTGCTGTCATTCAATTCTCTGGGTCCCTGGCCATTATTTTCCATTTTTTCTCCATCCTTTCCTCTATCTGTGTGATTTCAGATATTCTATCTTCTAAGTCATTAATTCTTTCCTCTGCCTGTTCAAATCTGCTGTTGTGTATTTTAGTGTATTTTTTCTGTTGTTCCTTTCATTACCATAAGATCTGTTATTTTTTTAAATGTATGTTTGCATTTTCTTCT
>JAQZBX010012642.1:0-40937 GCA_029593785.1 Cabassous unicinctus | reverse complement strand
TAGAGAACTCCATGCTGTATTTAACCTTCAATAGTTATGTATGACTCTGACTGCAAAGTAAGAAGAATCACTATGGATACTTTTCTGTGCAGCACTTCTTTTTAGATAAATACATTTCTTGCAATATCTTAAGGTATAATATAAAAGGTAAGTTAATCTATATCTTACATTTTTGAAAAGAAAATAGGGTTTACTTTTAAGCCAAAAAAATTCAATTGCATAATAGCTCTGATGATAATATTATTACTATATGAGTAATTATTTTATTCAACATTACCAACCTTGCTTTCACAGCACAGGTAAAACTAATATTCTAAAATAATCTATTCTATTATTCTATTATTAATAGAACAAAATTGAGCAGCTCATAAATACCAGTATTTTCTATTTATCTCATATGTTTGATAGCATACATCCATCAGAGATTTTTCATTAAGAAAAGAAGAAACATTACCTTAAATGATATTTGAATAACAAAAAATATCTCATTGATGTATAGTTATTGAATACCTTTCAAAATGGACAGTTGGGGAGATTTGTTATTTATTTATTTATTTATTTATTTTCCTGTCTGGATTCAAATTAGAAAAAAAATTTTCAAAGCTTTAAGTGCAAGAATTTTGAATTAATTAAAATTTTAAAATGTAAAATAATTTGATATATTCACATGGGAAAGAAACATATTACATGAAAGTATATCCTTCTACCTCTACATTGTTTAAGTATAAATTAAGGTATATTTAGTATTTTTATTATACATAGAATGTAAAAATGTGAAAGTTAACTATGTGAGATAAAGATAATGGGCCTTTGAGACCTTGATATGCTAAGATCCTACTAGTTACTTCAAATGAATGAATTGACTTTTCAGATTAAAACATATTTGTTTTAAACAATATTAAAAAGTGCTAACTACATATCAATATAATGGAAGAAAAATAATCTTTTCACCAAATTACAGGAAGTATGAAATAAAATTTGTGAAAATCACTATAACAATGCAAGATAAACTTTTAGATTAAAACTGTAATTGCTGAATGTGATTATGTCTACCTCTTTACATATGGATTTGTACTTCAGCACCAATGACAAGAACAAAATATTCATTACCTGAATACTTGCCATTCTAGAAAATCATATGTGAAGTTATTTATTGATGAAAAAGTAAGAATAGATAATGAGAAGTAGTCAAAACTCCAAAGTTATTATTGATTGTCAAAAGTCTCTCAATGAAAGAAAAAGTCTCTCAATGGTTCTGAAAAACCATTTAGTAGGAGGGAGAACATCAAACTTGGAGATGATTTATGATAGGGCAAAAGAGTCTTTAATAATGAACTATTTTACAATCCTTATAGCTTATCTAGTTTACATCTACATTTCTCTAATTGACATATGTTCCACTGATTTAGAATGACCAAATACATACTATATATATATATTAAATTCTCTCTCTATATGTAGTACTCAATAAAGCAATTGTATTTTAAGACAATGCAATTACTCTCAGGAAGCCAACTGCTTTGTGCGTCTATTGTTTTGCTTTTCTCTGACCCTTACTTTGAGACCAAAGGCAAGCATTTTTATAAACACTGGTAGTGAAGACACAATACAGGAAAAAATACCAAAGCAATCTGGAGTAAAGGATTTTTTTTCCTTTGAGTTGACTTGTTTGAAGATAATGCTACAATTGCATAAAAATATTCAATTTCTAAACAATCAACTAAAAAAAAACTTTGAAACAAACATCAATATTGTTTTCATATATTATATATTTTTATTTTAATTGTGCTTATTTTAAAGTCCTTTAATATGAATTGATCAAACCCAATTTTGAAGTAAAAAAAATTACATTATTGTAATATAAGTCAAAAATCATTTATTTTTAGCAGAGAAGAGCTTCCCCAAGTTTAAGTCAAAGTAATGAGTCCACAGTGTTTTGAACTACTTTCTGCTGTTATTTTTTATTTCTTTCCATATTTGTTGGAATAAAAGTTCCTGCTTTATAGGATTACACCCCTAGAATTAAACATTATGAGTATAAAACAGTATTCTTAGAAAAATTCATTTTTGCTAAGGGGTCAAAGCCAATTATATGGAATTATGTGGAATTTACTAGTTAGAACATCATAATAGATGGGCATGCTTCCAATCATAAGAAACAAGTAACTATAGATTGTGGCAAACAGTGAGTATGATAACTCTTTTTCAGGAAACAGGCTAACTTTGTGCTGTGTTGAGTGGAATTTTTTTTTTTTTTGATGTAGTCCTAGAGGTTGTGCTTATGTGTTCCAAATTTTGAAGAACATCTTGAAAACCATAATACCTGTATATTAACAAATTTAACCAATCTACTCATTTCATTCTTATTTATACAAATTAGCATATGAGTCAACCAAAGTTCTCTACATTTAGCCCCTTTCAGATTAGGTTATTGTCCCATTAGTCTAGGTACACTTAGTGTCCTTTCACACAGAGCTCTATTGGATTAAGTACAGATGAAGTACATCACCCAGCACACTAGCCAAATTATATCACTAATAGAAGTTTCTTCCAGTTAACTTATTTTTTCCTTTTGTGGTTTTAGTTTTTCACATCATTAACAATGTTTTGAGTATGCAGAATCAAGTTCCTCAATCTCACCCGGCAGGCATCTCATTTGATACTTGGCTTCTTCTTCCCCTCTTTGGATTGTCTTATGTTTTCAGCTGTCAAATAACAAAAAAGTAAAGACAAACTTCCCATCTCGATTTCAAAATAAGAACACATAAACAAGACTTCTTTATTAGAGGGCACATTAAGTGACATGCTGAGGCAAAGAAACAGGGGTCTTGGAAATATTTAGATGTGATTATTGCCCTGGTCTTTTAACTGCTGACTAAATAAGTATATGACATTATTTGATCTCTCTAAAATCAAACTTGCATTTTTTAAAACTTCCTGAATACCATATTTTTAAAGAATCTATAGATTACATAAATATTACATAGAAAATATAGGGAATTCCCATATACCCCACTCCCTCTCCCTCTCACTCTTTCCCCCATTAACAACATCTTTCTTTAGTGAGGTAAATTTGTTACAGTTGATGAAAACATACTGAAGCATTGCTACTAACCATGGTTTATAGTTTACATTATGGTTTACACTTTTCACCATACAATTTTATAGGTTTTGACAAAATGTAAAATGGCTTGTATCTATTATTGCAGTATCGTGCAAGCTTGCCTTTTGAAAAGAAGGAAAGTAACTCATTAAAGGCCTGTTATAAAGGGAAAATGGCAGGTGTAAAACCACTGACATATTTCACATAGAAATGTAGAAGATTATTTATGAATGGTATCTCCTTTATGCAGGCTGTAGCATTTGGAAATCAGGATTTTGGAAAATCAGAGAATATCTTCAAATATTAGTGTTGGATAGAAACATATATTTGGAGATATAGATATAATAGATTTAGAGCTATAAATAGATGTCGAGATAAAGACTGAGAGAGAAAATGGAGGGAGAGAGATCATAGAGACGTGTATGAATTTTTATTTTTAATCAAATGCTACCTCTAAATATTAACAAAATTTCAAGGAGTTCATGTATATTTCCTTAAATTACTCAGCATATAGTATAGTGGTAAATTTGGCTTTATTTTAAATCGACATGCAGTGACAATGGAAAGGAAAAAGAACAGTGTGTGATAGAAATAGAGTTGTAAATAGTTGAAACTCATAATAAATAGCTTGATAAGACTAGGGAAGAGAATGAAATTGGCACATTGTAAAATCTGGGTGGAACCAACCTGTGTTGGGACTAAATATTTTTGTCTGATCTATCCAGGATAATGAAGTGGGAAGGAGAGAATGGGGAGATTGAGCAATCAGACAACTGGAACTGACTTTATTCTTCTAGGGCTATTTCATCACATTCAAGCCTCCAATCTCTTCTCTTTCATCTTTTTGGTATTTCTTGTGACACTTTTTGGCAATAGTATGATGTTAATTCTCATTTGGTTGGACTCAGGACTTCATACACCTATGTACTTCCTTCTCAGCCAACTTTCCATCAAGGACCTCTTGCATAGTTCCAGTCTTGTCCTCAAGATAGACATTAATTTCCTGTCTGGCAAGAATAACATTTCCTCTATTAACTGTGGAATTCAGCTTTTCCGTTTCATGACCTTTTTCAGAGCAGAGTGTCTTCTCCTGGCAGTCATGGCTTATGACTGTTATGTGACTATATGCCACCCTCTCTATTACTCTGTTCTTATGTGCCCTATATTCTGTGCCTCCATGGTGGCTGGCATCTGGCTGGGTGCTCTGCTCAATGCTTTATTCCATGTAATATATTCTCTAAATCACCTTACTGTGCCTCCAGGGAAATCCATAACTTCTTTTGTGAGATCCCAGCTTTCCTGAAACTTGTTTGTGCTGATACATCTCTTTATGAAAATGGCCTTTATGCTACTGGGGTTGTGTTCCTCCTCATTCCAATATCTGCAATTATGGCCTCATATGGGAAGATATTCTCTACTATTTTGAGATTAAGATCAAATGTAAGGATGTGAAAGGTTTTGGCAACCTGTTCCTCCCATGTAACAGTAATGTGTCTCTTCTATGGAACAGTCATCTTCAAGTATGTCCTCCCCAAAGCCTATCATATTGCAGAGCAGAATGAAGTAGTGTCTGTCTTATACACTATACTCACTCCTATGCTCAACCCCCTCATCTACAGTCTTCAAACAAAGAGGTGGCTGGAGCATTCAGGAAAGTTCTGGGAAGGTAAACCTCCTTAAAATATTGATAAATTATGATAAGACATGAGAAGATTGACCTTATTTGCTGAATGGTATTACTATCACAGAAATCAACAACATAAAAATTTGTCTGGAGACAAATCACGGACAAATATCTTTGACTTACTCCTAGTAAAATAATGGATCAGATACCTTCTTCCTGTCAAAATCAATTTTGCTTCACAGAATTATTAAGTAGAATGATCTATTTCAGAATACACCCAAAATTTTCAGGTGCTGGCAAACAATAGGGAGCACATTTGTCTATTGATTGATATTAGACAAATGGAAAATTCACAACCTAGACAATATTGACTGTATGCTGCATTTCACATTTTTCCTAAATAGCATTGCTACAATATTGTGACATCATCTAATTTTAAACATTAGTAATAAATTGTTGTAGCAGAAGGTTCACAGCTTTAAAGGTAAAATTTAATTCTGAATATATTATTTGAGGGTTGATCAAAAACATGCAATCTTCTTCCATTTATTATTTTGGAAGTGATATTATGGAAGTGATATTATGCTATTTTTCCTAATTTTCAGAAACACACATATTCTTGTATTATTTCATAATATTCAACAAGTCAACTATAACAAATTCTCCTAATTAAATTTGTAATCTACTTAAAATATTATTCATTGATCAGGTCCATTCTAATTTATATATGTATATATACTATTTTTTTTTTCATTGAAACATGCAAATAAAACATTTTATTAGCATTGTATTTTCTTAGGTGATTTTTATACTTCATTTTTTTTCCAGTGGGTTACTTCTTTCTTTTTTTAATTTTTAAAAAAAAATCCTTAGATTACATATATGTTACACAAAAAATATAGAGATTCCCATACGCCCCACCTCCCACACCTCCCACAACCTCCCACATAAACATCGTTCATTAGTGTGGCACATTCATTGCAATTGATAAACACATCCTGAGGCTTTGCCATTACACATGGGCCATAGTTCACATTGTAGACCACACTCTCTCCCACACAGTTCTGCAAGTTATATGATGACATAAAATGGCCTATATCTTTCGTTGCAATGTCACTCAGGACAATTTTCAAGTCGTGAAAAAGTCCCTGTATTTCAACTTCTTTTCCCTCTCCTGGCCCCCAGAGCCATGTTTGTGTATATTTAATAGTATATATATATACTATTAAATATACACAAACATGTATATATAAATGTTTTCAGATGTATATGTGTATCTTTACATTCACTTTATACAAATATGTATAAATATATATCTGTATATATATATATGAGTATCACTCCCAATTTTTAGTGAATATTTTTCTTGATAAATATTCAAAATGAAAATAATGGATCCAATGATGTCACTATTTTTTCTTAATATATATTTCCCAATTAAATTTTATGAGTTATATACAATTAAGGCAAAAATCAAGTAATGCATATAAGAATATATGTTTATTTAGCACTATGTGTGAAAATCCAGTTCACAACAAAATTTAAGATAGTTTTATATTTATAATTTTTTTAATTAAATTTTTTTATTGAAAAAGAAACTCACTGGAATTGTAATAAATGTTTACTTAGTTATATACAATTGGAATTGTTTATGCCTTTTAGCGTCCTTCTTTGAGACTCCTTTCAAAATAACTTTTATCCATATATTAGTATGGTCTTTAGATTTTCATATGAATTTTACTGATTTATTTTCATTTATTATTAATGAGAAAATCATCACACTTTAATCAAACTTGTAAAATCATGTGTTATATATCTGAATTTATGTATCATTTAGGTGTAAGTATATCTCATCATTCTACATTATTTATATTTCTATATTTTTACAGTGTTTTTGTCTTTTCTTTTAATTTTCACTTTACAATTCCACCTTCAGCATGTTCTGCACTATGCAAATCAACACCTAAATATCTATCTCCTTTGTTTTGCAGCTTGAATTTAATAACCAGTAAATCACTGTAATTTTCAAAAAATAATTGGCTGCATAGAAATGGTTCACAAGTGTGGTATAAAATAATTATTGAAATACTGTTCAGAAATGCCAACTGTTTCTTATTTTTTAACTTTTAAATATTTTACTGATAATTGGTATTGCTTATCTTTCCTTCTATATGTTAATAAAAATATCCCATGGTTCATTAATTGCAGGGCAATTGGACTTATCTTATTGGAATTTTGTTGAGCAATGATCCTGCAATGCATAACACTGATAGGAGCAGTTGTTAATATTTATGAGATAAAATAAATGGAAATATGTGTAAATAGCTTTTCTGGCAAAATATTTTTGCCTCTTACAACTATTTCTTCAGATTATTTAATTCACTTTTCTCTCATTCAGCAGATAGCCAATATATTATTAGCAATGTAATATGATTAAAGTAGCAATAGCCAAAAATTCAATAGACTGATGTGGATTAAACAGCTCAATTTCTTCTTTCAGTCACTACATAGACAAATCTTTAATCCATCCTACAAGATGTCTTTATCCTCTAATTAAATACAATGAAAGGGACTAATTGGTCATATTTGAAAATATGTCCCCTCATTGCTGTATCTCTGCTAACTATACCTCACCTTTTTCAGAAACTGCCTCTCCTCACTTTCCATCATGTTGGTTTTGGCAAGTGTGTCAGGAACAGAATCCTAACCCATAATGAAATGCATAAGGTTATCTGGAACAAATCAATCATATACTCTCTCTCTCTAGCCATAATTACAGATTTAGGAATGAATAGGTTTTCAAGTCAGGATAAATGTTCCTTTTGCTGGGATTTTTATATTTCAAACTATTGACAAATCATGAGGTACCAACTTTCTTTTCCAATGGAAATTTTCAACTTGTAAAATACTTTCATTATCCCTTCAAATTGTTTGAGTACCAATTGAACCAATATATAAAAATGGCAGGTGTCACATAAAAATATAAATTTATATTAGAAAAATCCCTAGATGTCACAGGAATGGGCCTGCATCCAACCATGAAACTATCAGATGGAGATGAGAAGACACATGTTCCTCATGCTTGAGAGGCTTCCAAACTTTTGCCACCTTTTTCAACTCACATGTTTTGTCCACATCTATCATTAACAAGGACTGTATGGGCAATAAGTTTCCTATGCATTTTATAATATTAGCTCCACTATTTCTTGAGGAATAATTCATGAAGCTTAAATTCTAAGTGCTATCATGCACATGACTCTAAATTAGATAACCACAAAAAATTGAAATTTGTCTCTCGGTAGTATATGTTCAAGACCTAATCACAGTATGATCTTACTTGGAAATGATATTTAAAGATATCGTTAGTAATGATGAGGCCAAAAAGGAAAGGATGGGCAATATGATGGCCATTCTTATAAGGAGAAAAAATTCAGACACTGAGAGAGAGTGAGTCAGAAAAAGCCACACATCAGAGGCAGAGATTGATGAGCACATGAACTGCCACTTCCAGAACCCCATGGTCTTCAGAAATTGCATGGTTCTTCAAAACCTTGATAAGAAGTTCTACTGTCCAGGTTTGTGGAAAGTGCAGCCTGATTTCCATTGCAGTTTATAGAAAAATACCAGTGGAAAGAAAAGAGGTTATGATTAAACTATCAAGCCCAAAGTAAACAGAAACTGTTAATTTTGAAAATACTTATGCAATTCAGATAATGTGCTCTGAGATTTATGCCAGAAGTGTCCCTAACAATTACCTCCTTGAGCTTTCAGGAAGTGACACCCATAAGAACTGGGATCCATATGAGAGTTTAACTAGACAACCACTTGTTAAAGAAACTGTGGCTGTACATGGATCCAGCCTACCATTTTACTGGAAGTCAGGATTTAAAATGTGGTTATCCAGGAAAGAATTGTGAAAAGTGTTTTCATATGATGTTTGGACAACCTTGAACTGCATGCAATACTGAAACTTTTTTGTAAAATTGGTATGAACAGAAGTACTACCAACCTGGACTAAAAGGGACAGAGTAGAGATAATTTGAAGGCAGAAGACTTCAAGGAAAGAAATGTGGATACAGAGGTCTAGATCAAGAAGATCTCTTCAGGTCAAAGGAGCATTCACATCTCCATTTGTGGAATGGTCAGGTGATATGCAAATGGTCAGACCATGTACCCCAGCATGTGAATTGGGGAGACCTTGAGCCCCAATATTTAAGGAGAGTGCCAACATCTCAATACTGAGATATGATGGGCCTATAGGCCTGCATTCAGGGAGAGAATGACTACCATTCTCAGAGAGGGTGGTGCCAAAACTCTCTTCTGGGAAAGAATGGCAATTGCCTGAGCACTGAAATGCATGGTGTTGCTGTTGCTTGGGCACAGAGGACAAGGCATTGCTCAACAGATAACTCTCAGACCCTGTAATCTAATAGAGTTTGCCTGTGATGTTTCAACCCATGATCGCTGTCTCCATTCCAAAATCTGGCTCCTGAAATGGGAATGTTTATCTTATGCCTGTCTCACAATTGCATTTCGGAAGCAAATGTCTTGTTTTCTAAGTTTCAGAAGTCCATCCTTCAGAGTGGAAATTTGGTCCAGGATAGATAACACTCCTAACTGGTTTTAATGAGAGTTGTTAAAAAAATGAATTAATGCTTTTGAGATGTGATGGATTCACTGCTTTGCATGTGGAAAAACATTTCTTTTTAGGTCTTACAGACCTAAACAGTGGTAGAATGAGCTGTGTATCCCAGAAATTAGTAAGCGAAAAAACCAAGTTCTTAATGTTAATCCATTCCCCAGGGTGTGTAAATAAGAAATATGTTATTTTTTGTTAAGCTGTTGCTTAACTGAATGAGACTTCATCAAGATAGTGTAACTTGAGGTAGAGATGCTGGAAGTCAACAGGTCTTGGAAAAGAAAGAAGTCATTACCATGTTATAGGAAAATCAAGGAATGCAGGGACTGTATGTCAGTCAATATGTTGTAACCAGTGAGGAAGCAAGCCTTCTAATCTCTGAAATCATAATCCAATAAATTTATAAAAGTATAAGTCCAAAATGTAAATGTAATGTAAACCATTGACCATGGTTAGAAGCAATGCTTCAAGATTTGTACACATATTTTAACAAATGTACCATCTGCATGTAAAATGTTATTAATAGGGGAGAGGGGGAAAGAGGGAGGGCATTGGGTATATGAGAATCCCCTATATTCTTCACATGACTTTTCTGTAACCTAAAGCTTATTTGAAGATAAAATAAAAGACAAAATACCCTGGGGAAATATACAGAAGTAAATGTCACTGTACGTACAAGACAACAGGTTTTACAGTGATGAAAGACATAATACCTAATTTTTTTAATTTTTTAAAACATTTTTTATTTTTAATTTTTTTAAATTTTATTTATTATTTTTAAAACTCATTATTATTTCATTTTCTTACTATTTTTATTTGGTTATTTTCTTGGCTTCATCTTTGGAGAGGCTTTGCATAACAGAAGCATCACAACTATGGCAGATGAGGATGATTGGAGTGTGGTGTCAGTGATGGGGATGTATGGTAAGTTGTTCATCTGGGGTATGCTTCTAAGGCACATGAATGTGTTCAAGTGTTCATGGGACATTGTCCTGGTGGGTGGAGAGCCACACAATAACTGAAAGAATATCAAATTCCCAACCTGGGGAGTTCTGCTACAGTCTCTAATGGGACAGCAAGAATTCCCTGTGCATATGGATGGTGCTTAGTGAAAGAGGATGGACTATTGCACTGGACCCTTGATATTGATGATTGTTACTGTTGAACCTTTTCTTTTCAAATGGAAACTTAGCCCACTATTATATGTTGCCTATAAGTTATCTCCTGAGGACGTCCTTGTTGCTCAAATATGACCTCGCACTATGAAAAAATCAGCATATAAATGCACTACCTTCCCCCAGGTATGGGACATGTCTCTCGGGATAAGCCTCCCTGGCAATGAAGGGTTATTAACAAACACCAACTAGAAATGCATATGGAAAAAGACCTTGACTACAAGAAGGAATTGTTAAATAAAAATGAGATTGAATGGCTAAAATATTTCATAGTGAATTGGGAGTTCATTCCAGAGATTAAACTTATGCAGGAGTCAGCAAGATCTCAAAGACTGCTACAGTAAATAGGGCCACAATTTGCAGGACTCCTGAGGGCCCTAGGGACATGCAGATATATACGCAGGGCAGACAGGTCAGGAGCTTGGCACTCTGCCATTGAGCTTTCCTTGGACTTTATGCTTTCAAGTATGATAGAGTTGGAATCATTTGTGATTTCCCTACACATGGTTCTTCTGCCCCTTCTATTTGAACCTATAATTAGTACTATACTTGATAGATATATGTCCAAGAGACTTAATTATTTTTTCTGTCCAGGTGCCAGTTTGGCTCTGAATCTCAGGAGAGTTGCAACACCTACTCTCCAGTTCATTGGATTCACCCAGGACATCTAACTAGGTGATGATGATGGACAATGTCCATCCCAAGGAACAGAGAGAGCTTGCAACTGCAAGGATGATATTTCCATCCACATGCCCCATAAGCTCTAAGTCCCATCTTAAATAAAGACAGAGTGGCATCACCATGCCAAAATTCTCAAGATTGGGGAATGAACAATGGCCTAATTTTGACTTACTGATATACTACTATAGACTTATTGTTATTCTAGCAGTGGAAGAAATTTTATCATTCATATAGAAGCTTTGGCCACTGTAGGTTTTGAGGGAAGGAAGAATGAAAAATGTGTGTAAAAAGTGGGCATTTTGGGGATATTCGAATTATCCTGCATGATGATGCAATGATGGATACAGATCATTATATATTTTTTCATAACTTATAAAATTGTGTAGAACAAAATGTAATCTATAATGTAAGCTATAATCCATGGTTAGTTGCAGTGTTTTAATATATGTTCATCAATTGTAACAAATGTGATAAACTAATGTTGTTAATTAATTAATTAACATTAATTAATGTTGTTAATGTGAGAAAGTTTGGGGAGGGAAGGGTGTGGGGCATATGGGATTCCCCTATATTTTTATGTTACATTTATGTAATCTAAATTTTCTTTTAAAAAATAAATAAAAATTGCCCTGTTGGGAACCCATGTGGCTCAAGCAGTTGAATGCCTGCCTCACACATGGTAGATCGCAGTTTTGGTTCCCAGTGCCTCTTGAAAAAACTGAAAACAAACAACAAGCAAAACAAACAAAAAACAACCAACGCAGGGAATATAATTTGGCTCAGCGATTTTGTCCCAGCTTCCCACATATGAGGTCCTGGGTTCAAACTCCATTACCTCAAAAAAAAAATTCCACTGCACATCCAGGGCAAGAATCAGCTAAAACAGAGCTGAGAAAATCTGAACATTAAAGTACAGGCTATTGTAAATATCTACAATAAGTTAAACAAAGCATTAAAGAAAAGTCTTAACACAAAGCCAATCAACATTAAAACCCTAACCAAAAAGATGAAATGGACTTTCAGAGTTAACTCATAAAGATAATCAAATGCCTAGATATCAACAAAATTTACCAGTCATACTAAGAAATGGAAAGATTTGTTAAAGTCAAAAAAACAAATTTGAACTTTAGAGGAAACTCCAAAGATAGAACAACTAATCAAAGAAGTTCAAACAAATCAAATTATTTAAGAAGATGGCAGAAAATACGCATATGTAAGTAAAAGATATTAAGGAGACAAAGAATGAAAATATAGAAGAAATTGAAAGTATAAAAGGAAACATAACAGAAATTATGAGGATTAAAGGCATATTAGAAAAGATTAATTAAAGGTGTATAACAGCATATTTGAAGAAAGAAGAAAGAAAGTAACTGAGAACATAGGACAATCAAAATCATACAGTAAGAAAAAGAGAGAAATGGAAAAATTGAACAGAGTTTCAAGGATTTATGTGACACCATGAAGATCACAAGCATATGTGCCATTGGTGTCCCAGAAAGAGAAGAGATGGGAAAGGGGGAAAAAGAATACATTATGAAATAATGACCAGAATTTTCCCAACTCTTAAGAAAGACATAAATACAAATGTCCAAGAAGAACAACATACTCCCAAAAGAATAAATCAGAATAGAACAGTTCCAAGACACATACTAATCATATTGTCAAATACCAAAAATAAAGAGAGAATTCTGAAAGCAACAAAAGCAAAGCTATTTATCACATAAAAGGTATCTTCAAAATATCAAGTGATAAATTCATATCAGGAACCATGTAAAGGAGAATGTAGTGGAATGATTTATTTAAGTTAAGGAAAGAGAACATCTGCCAGCCCAAAATTATTTATCTGAAACAATTGTCCTTCAAAATTAAACGTGAGTTTAACATATTCATAGAAAAATATAAAGTGAGAGAGTTCATTAAAAAAAAATCTGTCCTACAATAATTATCAAAGGGAGTGCTAAGGTTGAAAGAAAAAGACAAGGGAGAGGAGCTTGATGTAGTTTCAAGAAATGTAAATCATCTGTAAGGGTGGTTAAAAGGCTAAATTTGAAAACCCAATAGTACTGTATCCTTAATGTACAACTTTACCTGTTAATTTATAATAAAATCAGATTGCAATTGAATAAGAAAATGACATATTTTCTGACAATGAATGGGCAACATATAAAGTGGTAAAGTGGGACAAAAACAAAATATACAGGGAAACAGAGCAATATGAGACAAAGAATACATATGCCTTTGAAGCAAAGTTGGTATATTTTCAGATTACTAAGTTGTAGATGTAGGTTCTGTAATATAAACCCCAGGGTAACCACAAAGAATGTATTTTAAAAATACAAAGAGAAATGAAAAACGGACCTATCAGATACACCACAAAGGATCAGCACTGTAGAAAAGGAGGTTGCAATAAAGGGAAAGAGAACAAAAAGATATTTAAAAACCAAATGAAAAAATGGCTGAATTAAATACTGCCTTTATAGGAATGATAGTGAATGTTAATGGATTAAACTCCCCAATCAAATGACACAGTTTGGTAAAATGGTTAAAAAAAACTTGTTACAAATATATGTTGTTTAAAAGAGACTCACCTTAGACCCAAAGATGCAAATAGAATGAAGGTGAAAGGATGAAAGAAATTATTCAGCCATGTATCTGATTTCCTAGAGCTGTAGCTTGGGGAAGAAACGTTTCCTGTTGATGCCTTGATTTGGACACTTTCTGAGTTTTGGAACTGTAAGCTTGTAAGTTAAGAAATTCCCATAGTAAAAGCCAACCCATTTCTGTTATATTGCTTTGGTGGCCTTAAGCAAATGGTGAGTGGGATGCTGCTATGCAAATAGTGAAAATGTTTTAAAAAGCCTTTTAAACTGGGTGTATTATTTAAGGTTCTTTTTTGGAAAAAGAAGCAGCAGGAGATATCTGTAAATAGTAAGAAATTTGTAAGATTCTCTCATGTGACCATGGGGATGCACAAGTCCAGGTCCCATAGGGAGGTTGCAAACCAGGGGGTCCAATGAAAGTCCAATGAAGCTCATATATGAGTTTCTGGGAGATGCTGGCTGTCCAAAGATGAGCTGGGAAATCTTCTCTGAATGCTGAGATCACTTCCCCTTTTAAGGCATTCAACTGATGAATGCATCACTCATTGATGAGAGCAATCTCCCGGGTGGATGTAGATATAAACTCACTGGTGACTAAAGTCCATAAATGTCCTTCTATTACAATTAGACCAGTGCCCACTTGACCAAACAACTGGCCACAATTAACTGGCTGAGTTGACAAATTAGACTAATCATCAGAGTGGTAAGGGAAAGATTCTGGGTAAATGTAAGATACTTGATAAGAAATGCCTACATTAATTGAAGTGACTGGAAGTAAAAATATTGACCCTAAAGTTTCTTTACATGAGGCCTTAAAAATGATGAATGTGTCATTGCAAACTGGAAGAAAGACAACTTTTTTTTTAAAGTGGCAGAAAATTTGGCAAAAGTAACTCCTGATGTGAGATGGAAGGCAGAATTTGAAAGCGATGAGCTTGGATATTTAACTGAGGAGATTTCCAAACTAAATGTGGAAAGTGTAGCCTGGCTTCTCCTTAGAAGTTATAGTAAAAGGCCAGATTAAATAGATAAGCTGAGATCTGAAATCCTGAGCACAAAGAAACCCAATATTGAAGCTTGGGAAATTCTGAGCTTTGGTAAAGCAAATCCTCTGAAAATAGTGCCCCATGTGAGGACTTAAATTAACACGAAAACAGCCAGTCATTTAAGCGTAATTCAGGATTGGAAATGCAGTTATCCATAAAGGATTGGTGGAAAGTCTTACTGTCTGATGGCTTGGACCCCTGTTTTCTGCATGTGAAACTGACAAGTTTTTGCAAGGTATGTATGAACAGAATGACTGCCAGCCTGGACTGAAAGGGACAGTTCAAAGAAAAAAAAAAATTCAATGGCTAGACTATGGAAGCTGAGGTCTGGACAGAAGACATCTTCTTGGGCTCAGAAAGTGAATCCACATATATATGTGGAAAGGTTTATTATGCCCAGGCCCTTGAAAAGAGTGAGCATTCCAGCCTGTTGATCAGGGAGGGTGGTTACAAGTTTCATAGAGGGTGGAGGAAAATTCCCAGTGATTCAGAAGAGTTTGGCCTCCACCCAACTGTTCTGAGGGGGTTGGGCCTCTGCCCTTGAGATTGGGGAGGGTCTGGCCTTCACCCCAGTGTTTTCAGAGGGTGGGTCCTGGGGTTCTGCCACCACTGTGATGTTTGATGAGGGTGGAGCCTTGAACATTGTTGCTCAGAAGCCCTTGAAAAGGGTGGAGTCACTTTACCCTTGGACCCAGAGGACAAGACTTTGCTCTATAGATGACTCTCATCATTTGAAATCTAATGGAGTGTGCCCTGCCAGTTTTTAGAACTGTATGGGAACCATGACCCCTCTTTTCTTTCCATATTCTTCTTATAATAATGGGAATATTCATTCCATGACTGTCCCTCCTTTTTAAATTGGAAACAGGTAACTTTTTCTCATTTTCACAAATCCACAGCTTGAGGGGAATTTTGCCCCAGAATTGAATTGATTTTCATGAGAATTTTACTTAGCACTGAAATGTTAACTTGCTTAGCTACTGAAATGATTTAAGTCTTTCTGAAATGTTGTATGGAATGAATATATGTATGTATATATATTTAAGAAGTACCAGGGATGGAACTCAGGATCTCGTATGTAGGAGGCAAGTCTTCAACAATTGAGCTACATGAACTCCCCAAGGATTATGTATTGTTGTTGTTGTTTTCTAGGAGGTATTGGATATTGAACCTGGGACAAAGCATATGGGAAGCAGGCACTCAAAACAACTGAGCTCCCCAGATTGAATATATTTTGGACATGGAAATGATGTGTTTTGGGGGTACAGTGGGTAGAATGCGCTAGTTAGAATTATGTATCTGATGTCAGTGAGTGAGAGCTGAATGAGTAGAAAGTACCTTGTAGTTTTTTCCATCTGATATTTATTCAGATGATTTGAATAAATGTGACTGTACTATCAGAGCCACGGAAAAGAGGATGGTGATCACGAGAAATAGAAAATTGTTCATTCAGCCATATTGGAAAAGAGCAAGTTTACAAAATTTTGATATTCTGTCTTCATGTTTTACTCAAAATATCAAAGTAGATATTATTATTTCTAAATTTTATTATTTTTAAAAGATATTAAGATTACATAAATGTTACATAAAAATTATAGGGGATTCCCATATGCCCTGCTCTCCCCACCACTCAGATTTACCCACATTAACAACATCCTTCATTAGTGTGGTACATTTATTGCAATTGCTGAACACATTTTGGAGCATTGCCACTAAGCATGAACTATAGTTTATATTGTAGTTACACTCTCTCCCACACAATTCTGTAGGTTATGACAAGATATATAATGTACTGTATTTGTTGTTGCAATATCATTCAGGACAATTACCAAGTCCCAACAATGCCCCCATATTACACCTGTTTTCCTTCTCCCTAACCTCAGAACCTCCAGTGGCCATTGCCTCCACATCAATGATATAAGTTTTTCCATTGCTAGAAACACAATAACTCTACAGTAGAATACCTGTAAGTCCTCTCTAGTCCATAGTTCATTCCCCAATCCTGAGGATTCTGGGATAGTGATGTCCACTCCACCTCTAATTGAGAAGAGGCTTATATTCCATGGGGAAGATAGATGAGGCTATCTTGCTTGCAGTTGCAGATTTTCTTTGTTCCTTGGGATGGTCTTTGTCCATTATCATCTAATTGTTAGTTGTCCTGGCTGAGTCTAATGAGCTGTAGAGTAGGTGTTGCAACTCTGCTGAGGTTCTGGGCCCAGCTGGCACATGGACTGACCAAAGACTTGAGTCTTTTGGACATACACCTAAAAACTCCAGCACAAAGTATAAGTTTAAATAGAAGGGAAAGATGAGCCATGTGTAGGGAAGCCGTAATTGAGTCTGACTCTGTCACTCTCAGGAGCACAAACTCCAAAGAAGGGCCCTTCGGCAAGGCATCAAACTCCAGAGCTATTTGCCTTGATTATAGGACCTGGGTGTCTCCAGAGCCCTTAGGAGCCCTACTATTTGGGGTAGCATCCACTTTGGCAATTTATGAGATACTGCTGAGATGTACATACGTGTTACCTCTGACATGACCTCCCAACTCACTTTGAACTCTCTTAGCCATATAAACTAATTTGTCTTTATATTTTCCTCTTTTTATTCAAGGTCTTTTTTCAAGTTGCATTGCTAGATGGTTCTTGGTAATAATCCTTCAGTGCCAGGGAGGCTCATCCCTGGGAGTCATGTCCCACACTAGAGGGAAGGTAATGCATTCATATGCTGAGTTTGGCTTAGAGAGGGGCCATATTTGAGCAAAAAGGAGTCTCTCAGGAGGCAACTCTTAGGCACCCCACAACAATAGGCTAAGTTTCAATTTCAAGAGCAAAGGCTCATAAGCATAGTAGTCAATATCAAGAGCCCATCAATGGATCTTCTTCCTTTGCCAGTCATTGCCCCTGCACTAGGGGGACTGTTACTGAAACATTAGAGAATGTGGCAGAGCTCTCCAGGATGGGAATTCAATATTCTCTTAGCTATTGTGTGAGTCTGCACCCACTGTGACAATTCCCCATGAGCATTTTAACCATTTTTATACCTTCTATGAATGCCCAGATGAACTTCCTCCCATGTATACCCCATCACTGACACCCCACATCAATGATCCTCCCCTGCCCCAGTTATATCCTTTCTGTGATCCAAAGGTTCTTCAATAATGAAGCCATGAAAATAGCCAAATACAATTCCATCTAATAAAGTTGACTGTCCTTTAAGAGAAAATATAATTATTGCTAAATACAAAGGGTTTTCTTGACTCATTTTAGGTGTATATATCTCTCACCTTTTCAAAACACTGACATTGTGTCTCTGGAGAAATAGTATCATTGACAAATAATGAAATGGATATGAATATTTTATTGATTATAGAATTAAAATATCATGTGAAGAATAAAGGCAATAAAGTATTTAAATGTGTTGACAGCTCATCATTTTCCTCATTTGTAAATATTTTCAGCACTTATTCTAACAAATTATCACACTGAATATATTCATATAAGTCATCAATTCAGCATGACAGCATGAAAATTTTGGTCAAATAAAGTAAAATTTTTAAAAATTTCATCAAGAGCATTTTGAATTTATATTGGCTATATATTGCAATACAAAATGTATTAATATTTTAATAAAGGAATGTCACCATTGTTATAAATGAATTGATGTTCATTCTTCTTTAAATGTAATGAGATTTTGACAGTTAAGAAAAGTTATATCTGACTTTAGAAATATTAATATCTTGATTATGAATTGTTAAAATTCAAGTTAATATTCATCTAACTTTAATTCTTGGCACATGTCAAAATGGTCAATTCAATCTCAGGAATGGAATTTTATTCTTCATTTATTTTGACATAATGAATGTAAAATTGAAAAAAAAAAACTTTCTAATGAGTTCATTATATTTCTTGTATAAATTTTAATGATAAAAAATTTTAATGATATAAACAAGTAACACTCCAATATTTTAAATATATTAAACATCATATTAGTCAGGTTACCTAGGTAGGTAGACAGAACCAACAGGATATATATGTAAATATTATGATTTTTAAAAACATTTTCTCACATAACTATGGAAATGCAAATTTCATAGGGCAGGCTGCAAGCTGGGAACACTGATGAAAGTTTTTGAATTCTCCAGGAAAAGCTGGCTGGCTGAAATTGACATGAAATTTCTCTTTTCTATCATCTGAAATCATCACTTCTCCTTTTGAATCCTTTAGCTGATTAGGTGAGCCATTCCTCATTGCTGAAGGCAATCTCCTCTGTTGATTGTAGATGTAATAAGTAATAGATGCAATCAACTGACTAATGATTTAAGTCCATGAAATGTCATTACAGTAACAATTTGTCCAATACTTGCTTAAATAAACAACCAGGCCCTATTACTTGGCCAAGTTAACACATGAGTGTAATCATCATTGTATATCACTTGTCAACTTGATAGCTATACACATCAACCTAAACCATACTCAAATTCTAAATAAAACATTAACAGATATATGTATTTTTTCCCTAACAATACTCAACTTTCCTGTGTACTAAATCTCTCCAGAATAGGGTGCAAATCTTTGTGGAATATTCCCTCTTAAACTTCAATCTATATAACTTAAATATTGTGATATAAAACTAACACAACTAACATGATAAAGGGATAAGAAGGAAGAAAATAAAGATACTCATTTTATGTACATATACAAACATATTCATAACGGTAAAGGAAAGAAATGTTCACAACAATTGCAGTTCTCATTTCTGTAACTAGACATGTGGTCATAGTTTGTATTGATCAAAACTTTCTTCCAATACCCATTTCAGGTTCCCTTAACCATCAGGAAGCACTTCAGCTGGCCATAGTTCTTTGCTTGTGCAATGACCCAAACTTTCATTCCTGAGGTTTCTGGGCCATTGGTAGTTCTGACTGAATTTATTTGTTATAGTTGTCCATTGACATTATGATAGTACTTAGAGATGACCTAGAATATTATCTGTATGCCAGGCAAACTCTTCTTTACTGACAATGTGTAGTTGCCATTCTGTTTCTCCTTGATAGTCAGGAGGAATCTCCTTAATGAGTACAGAAATTCTGTTCTTTACCTGTTGATTCAGAAACATGAGGACCTCAAAGTGGCCAAGTGGCAGTCTTAACTTCCAGTTCAATGGAAGCACTCCTGGTGGAAGTACTCCCACATTTGAATCTGAGACCTTTAGACTCACAGAGCTTAAGGTTGCAGGCATAGGAGGCAAATATTTTTTCTAGGAGATCACCAGGGGTAATAGTTAGTGGTTATATTCCTATCTACACCTGTTGATTCCTGGACACATGTATCCTAGCTGTGGGAGAAACAGCACCATAGTGTGGGTACTGATTTAAAGTATACACAGCCTCCTTGTGAACATTGCCCCAGCACTGCAATCTATTGCCATTTACCTTCACCATAATTGAGCATTCAAAAGGCCATTTCATGGTTATGTTAATCTAGCTGCTTCATGATAATGGGGAACAAGGTAAGACCAGTGGATTCAGTGGAATTCCATGATGGGGGATAAGACATTCTTTAAGTACACAGAGGGTAGTTTTCTCAGAATCATTTCATGCAGGGAAGACAACCCATGTACAGAGTATGTTTCTAATCCAGTTAGAACAAATCACTGTCTTTTCGATGATGGAAGTTCCAATGTAACCACTGCCATCAGGTAGCAGGTTGATCATTTGTAAAATGGTGTTATTTCAGGGCCTGAGTGTAGGTCTCTGTTGCTGGCAGACTGGGCACACAGCAATGGCTGTAGCCAGGTAAGCCTTCATGAGGGGAAGTCCATGTTGCTGATCCCATGCATAACCTTCATCCCTACCACCATGGCCACTTTTTTCATAAGACAATTGTACGAGAACATGTGTGCTAGGGAAAGAGGCTGACTGATATCCAAAAATCAGGTCATTGTATCCACTTGATTGTTAAAATCTTCCTTTACTGAAATGAACACCTGGTGAGCATTCATGTGAGACACAAATATTTTCATGTTTTTTGCTCACTCAGAGAAATCTGTCCACATACCTGTTCCCCAGACCATTTTGTCACCAGTTTTCCAATCATGTTCTTTCCAAGTTCCTGACCATCCAAGTAAACTATTGGCAAAACCCCATGAATCAGTATACAAACACCTCCAGAGATTTCTCCTTCCAAGCAGAATGAACAACTATATACACTGCTCAATATTCTGCCACTGAGAGGACTTCCCCTCACCACTTCCCTACAGGATGTCCCAGAAAGGGACTGCATTTCTACAGCTGTACAGTTTTAGGGGTCCCCTCCATATCATGTATAAATATTTGTAAACCAGGCATATGTATTCTCTTTATTACTCAATTTATTGTAAAGAAGTCCCCATGAGGCCACAGCTGTGGTCATTGGAAAGAGAAGGTAATGGGGCAGGAGTGAGGGCAAGGTCATGTAGGACACTGCTTCATGTAACTTACCTGTGCCTTCAAAAACCATTTGAGCACTATTTCATATAAACTGAATGGAGTGCTGCTGTGTATGCCTAACTTTATAGATTGGCAGGACAGATAATGCCCAGTTCAGGATAGGCAACTCAGGCCTCATGGTAATTTGGTAGCTCATTGTTAAGAATTTGGTTTCTAATAAAGTTCAATAGCAGACCAAAATCTGCAGGGGAAATCCTCAGCATATAACATCCATGTGTGGAGGGTTGGGTGCACACCAGGATGAGTGGGACCTGCCAAGAGAATATGGGATATCTAAAAAACTCTTGCAGGTATGCTGGCTGTGCTACAGCAGATAACAGAGCAGCTGCCCCTAAATAAGGAAAAGGGAGACTATCAGATAGTAACATCTATCATATGGCTCCTGTTAGGAACTTGTGGGTGGCTACTGAGGAAGAAATGGCAAAGGCCTCAGTGCCACTTAGAAGAATTGTTAAAGTTAGAAAAGGATAAGTACTAGCACAGGCAGAGATTAAAGTTTCCTTAACCAATCCCCTGCACTGAGTTGATGATCAGTTTTATTGCAAAACTGTGTAAACTGGAAGACTTTAATGGGATGTTATTTTGACAATGTTTTAACACTTATTAAATTTAATTTTTATCAGAATTATTATCAAGGTGTTAAAAAGAGCTTTCAGTTTTGAATCAGTAGCTTACTCCTGAACTTGGAGTATAAGTGTACTCCTAAAGAGTAATTCAGAATATATGTGTTAAATGTCTTTCTAAACTGCTAAATTAGTGCGTCATTGCATTTCTATTGCTTACATATTCATATCTAGTTGCTTGTTACTAATAAAAGTGTTTCCAAGAACGAGCATGCATATTACATGCAACAAGGATTCCAGAAGAGATCTTAAATGCAGTAAAATCAGAGATGTGAAATGATGGAGAGCTTGAAGGCAGCCACACCAAATGAGTAAGAATAATGAGTCAAATTTGTGAGCTTTATGGTTCTGTTGGTGTGTCTTAATTCTTTTTGTGTTTGTCTTTTTCTTCTGTGTATATTTTAATATCTCCAGATAGTAATATTAAATTAACAAATGAAAATTCTTAAATGAGCTGTACACAAATGGCCAAAAGTTAAATAAACTCTTATATTGGTAAATGAATACTCCTGGAGTCCAAATTAGAGAACCCAAACAGGATAAAAAGTCACATAAAATCTGAATAAAGAAGCTATTTAAAGGAAAGAAACTAAAAAGTTTATCTTAAATTCTTCCATAATCTTTCCATAGCTTATCCTAGGGACAAGGTCTTCTCCCAAACTTGACTGAATTCCAGTGACCCATTGAAACTGTATTGGAAACTAAGGGGATGAACTGGGAGTGGAAAGATAGGGGAGATGTGAGTTTAGTCTAGAATTCTGTCTATTAGGCCTGGAAATCAATACAATAGAGACAGAGGATATTACAGAATAAACCTTGTTTTGTATAGTCTGTCCTGTAATTCCCCAACTAACTTTTAATAACTTTTGAGATAACAGTAATAATACCATGTCTAAATTTCAGTCAGTTATGAAAAAGTCCTTGAAAGCTATCAAAATTTTTTTCTAAATTATGATTAAACAAATTAAGCAATTGTAATATATTCCAAAACTTGGCAGTCAGTATGTTTTTAAGGTTATTCACAATTTTAGAATTTTATTAAGAAAAAAAGGTTTTAGCCTCCTGTGATGGAAGAAAAAAAAATCTCTTTCATAAACTATAAATGTTTCAATTTTATTTAGATTGGATGTAATCTCCCTAGATTTATAGAATACTAATAAAATAAATTAGCATTTTATATATTAAATCTTTTAGATGGTGAAAATTGTAAGCTTTTTGCTAATAAATTAGTACAAACTTCTTTAAAAATGTTTTTGCCTAAATTGAAATGAATAGTTTATTTTTTTTTCAAAGAATAGAGTGAGGGATATAAGACTTAAAGGATATAGAAAGAAGTAAAATGTTGTGGAGGTGAATACATAGTCAATGCTGACTAAAATTTGTTTAATTAGTTTAAGGGAAAGTGTTTTGTCCTAAGATGGCTGATTTCCATAAATTCTGGGTTGAAATATGCAAGGGAAACTTGAATGAACATAGAAAGATATAGAAGTTATTGTAGAAGCGTTGACATATTTCCTCTATGTTCTTGGCTGAGCTACAAGAAATGAATTTCAAGAGCAAGCTAGGTTAGTTAGGCCAATAATTTATTAAGGAATGAGGAGAAAATAACAGATCATGGGCCCCAGGTAGAGAGGAAAGGGGCTGAAAAGAGATAAAGAGGGATGATTTACAGACTAAAATTCCCCATTACAGATTACAAATGACAGGTTTACTTGCTTGTTGATCTAGGCAGTGGGAGGGAGAAGGAAAGAACCAAGGGAAGAGAGCAAGAACAGGGATGTTTGCTTTGGCACTTGCCTTTTAAACCTTTAATTATTCTCCCCTTTGCTAATGACGGGGTAGGAGTCCCAGCTGTTTGCTATTTTGGTTGATAACCCCACCCATCAACCCTGAGGAGGTCTCAATGATAAGGTCCCTGGAGAATATCTGGGGGTTCCCCTGGCTTCTAGAGGAAATCTTGTTCCAAATGTGGTTCTCACAAGTTCTTACAGCAGCCCTCTTGGAGATCTGATGTCCATGTGGGCTTCTTGCCAGGTTCCAGATCCATCTCTTCCCTATTTTACTAGCCTGCCTTGGAAGGTAGCATTAAGGTAAGGGAATGTGTTTTATAAGGTGAAATTTGTCTTGAGATGAAGTAAATAGTTTATGTGGATATGGTTGGTTATAGAAAGTTTTCAAAATCATCTTCTAAATTGAAGTATTTAAATGATTAATTCTAGAGAGACATTATTAAAGAGAAACATAAATTGATATCAATATTAAAAAGTAACATGGTTAATTATAAGAAGTTTAATAAAGCATTGTCTAAACTGAAGTACTTAAAGGACTAATTCCAGGAAGTCATTATTAATTAGAAACTGAATTGATGTTGATAACAAAAAGTATTTCATAACAGAGAAACCTATCAGTATATTGAATATATACTGAATATATATACCTGAATATATATATAATACCTTCTGTATATTGAAGTGGAAATAGGGGGAATATAATATTGAGTCCATTGGGAATCTTAGGTTTTCATAAAATAATGGAGAAGGTAGTTTTTCCTATACTGCTAAAATAAAACACTTCTTAATTAATGTAATCATGGTAAATGTGTAAAAGTGAAAAATAAAGTACTAAAGTAGTTAAGTTCACTTGATATGTTATAAACTGCATTGGAAGTACTTAGAAAGTGTGTGAAAATTAAAATTAAAAGAGATTGACTTCAGTATTGTCAAACTCTCTTGTACATTCAATCCAGGCACTGTATGGTATCTTTCCACATGAATTATTGGCTAGGTTGGTTACTGACACCTACATCAATAAAGGTATCTACCACATGTCTAGTTACGTTCCTGAAATGGTTGGAGAGTATGTTGCAGTTTCACACTCCTGCAGCAGGCAGTGATGGCTTCACACAGTCAGATTTACATTGCCTTCAAACTGGCTCTGTTTCATAGTGCTGAAGAGTGCTATACACCAGGCTGGGGAAACACTAGAGCCTCCTTCCAAGGGCCAATGGTGCTGCAGCATGCTGGCTGGGTGAGGGATATATCAAGTGTAGCAATAATTATCAAACTAATGTGAGTAGAACCTAAGCAGACATAATTGTCATTATGGCCTGCTCCTATGGAGAGACATGCATGGTATTGCATACTTGGAACTTAGATCTATTAACTGCAGCTCAAAGAGTTAACTTATGCATTGATTTGTATTAAGTGCTATACTTATATACCTGATGAATATGAGAATATATCTTCTATTCTAGATTATATGCAGACAGATATTGAACATGTTAAAAGTTTTGGTAGACAATTCATTTTCTAAGTAATCAATAAATGTGCCTATAAGATAAAAGAATTTCTCTCAAGTATTGTCTTTATTTTGCTTGCCATATGCTTATCTTGTTGCCTATATGGTCTTTGTGATTTCATGTCTAGGGCAGTGCCTCACCTCATAGTTCTCTTAGCTGTCATATGCATAACCACAGCTGTGGAAACTGGGGGTGGCAGTTTCCTAGACAGCATTTGAAACTTACAAGCTGAAGTCCATTGCCTTTGGGAGGATATAGCCTCTGGAGGCACCTGGGTTTTCTCATTCCTATGGTCTACTATGCCATGGCTGGCCCCCTTTTGGGGGGCCACTTATTACCATTTTGTTTATCCTTTTACTAACTAAGTTTATTTCTTCCAAAATCAATGTCTTCCAGAACAAGGAATTAGTCATGTGGGATGTCATCCATTTAAAACAACAGTGCTGGATCTTCTTATCCTTATCCTCAGAGTGTCACACCTGGGTCGGACAGGTTCTACTGTCCCTAACCAAATGGAAGCAGCAACAGAAGAATGACCATCACCCTTTCCCTTAAGAATACAGGTGCAAACTCTCTGAGGGGGATGTTGAGGCAGGTTAGTATCAGAAACAGGGAAGGCAGCTGATCATAATAAAGCCTGCCAAAGACACTAGCCATGAGGTCCAGTTTGAAAGACCATTGTAAACTACTGATGGAAATGTTGCTTGTATACTGTTAGACCAGCATGATCTGCCCCTTATTATTCCTGCAAATTGGAGAGTGTAGAATACCTTGCTGGCGTGGCAGAATACAACCCATTGACAAGTCTGGAAAAAGGCCATATCATTTAAGACTTAGATTCAGCTGCCACCTTTCAAAGAGACTCATATTTTTCCTTGTAAGGGAACAGATGAATAAACCCAGGCCTATATTAGGGTATGCTGTATATAATGGTTTATGATGGTTAACAGCTGAGTCTGTCACCTTAGATCACATCATCCCATTTATGTGGAATAACAATAGGGAATCTGTGATGTGGGTTTGTTACCCCTGAGTTGTGTAATTTTGTTATTAAGGCTAGATAAAGCATTCCCCGGTGATTCTACCCATTGGCCAGTCACAGTGTTCAAGCCGTTAATGACTCCAAAGTTGCAATTTCCTTAGTAAATGGAGAAACTACCAACTACAAAAGACAGTGTAACAAAATATGATGGCTTTAGATATTCATACTGCAACACAAAGTGGGACCTGTGCCCTCATTAATTTTCAATGTTATGTACATATTACTCCTATTGTTCTGTTGTCTTTTATACTGTTGTGGAGAGTGGATGCGTTGTTTGCCTTATGGTCAATATGGGGTGGATTTTTGGCTCCAGGGCCCAGGCCACCATCTAGTCCTAAGCACACAGTTGCCTGCCTGAACTAGGCATAAGTTAAAGATTAACAACCCTTCTCATAGGGAAGAGTATGTATCGATATTATAGTAAATTATGATCTTCCCAAAGCAGTAAACAACCTTGGTATAGTCCTTCCTAAAAGTGTAGTGAAAGGATCACCAAACCCCACGTGCACCATCATGGGACCCTAGCAGGAACTCTGTTCTTATACCCTGTGAAATGTCACCCTGCATTTTTCCTTTCTTTGTGGGGAGCTATATTCATTCATTCTTTTGGCCAGACACCATCAAAGATTCTCAGCTGTTTATAAGTCCCAATAAAGCTCATGCCTGACTCAATGTCAGGTGTGTTCTTTTGTCTTTCAGCCTCACTAACTCATGCCCTTCAGGAGTTGGGTTGTAGCATATTGGATTAGAAATACCTCCCCAGGCATTTAGAAAGGAAATGAAATAAAAGGCATCCAAATTGGAAATGAAGAAGTAAATTGTTAACTATTTGCAGATAACATGATCCATTATGTAGAAAGCCATGAAATATCTACAACAAAGCTTCTAGAGCTATTAAATGAGTTCAGTAATTTGGCAGAATATAAGATTAACATGCAAAAATAAGTAGTGTTTCTGTACAATAAAGAAAAACCTGGGTAGGAAATCAAGAAAAAAATCCATTTACAATAGCAACTAAAAATAAAAATATAGAACTAAACTTAACTAAGGACATAAAGGACTTGTACACAGAAAACAACATATTGCTAAAGGAAATCAAAGAAGACCTAAATAAATGGAAGACTATTCCACATTCATGGATGGGAAGATTAAATATCTTTAAGATATTTATCCCACGCAAACTTATTTACAGATTCAATTCAATCCTCATGAAAGTTCTAACAACATTTTTTACTGAATTGGAAAAGCCAATTATCACATTTATTTGGAAGGGTAAGGGGCCCCCAATAGCCAAAATTTCTTGAAAAAGAAAATGAATATTGGAGGCATCAAGCTGCTTGAATTTAAAGCATTTACAAAACTACAATGGTCAAAAGTGTATAGGTTTGGCATAAGGGCAGACATACTGACCAATGGAACCAAATTGACACATATATGGCCAATTGATATTTGAGAAGGTCACCAAAGCCACTTATTAGAGACAAAATAATCACTTCAACAAATGGTGCTGGGACTACTATATTTCCATACCCAAAAGAAAGGAAGAGGATCACAAACCCACACCTTATACAAAAATTAACTCAAGATTGATGAAAGGCCTAAATACATGAGTCATGATCATACAGCTTCTAGAAGATAATGTAGGGAAGTATCTACCAGAAGTGATAGTAGGAAGTGGCATCATAAAATTTACACCCAAAGTGTAAGAAACAAAAAATAAAATAGATAAAGATAATGCTCAACATCACTAGCTATTAGGGAAATGCAAAACAAAACTACAATGAGATCCATCTTACACCTACTAGACTGTCTGCTATTACTAAAGAGAAAACTACAATTGTTGGAGAGGTTTGGAGGAATAGGATCACTAATTCACTGCTGGTGGCAATGTAAAATGGTTTAGCCAATGTACAGGAGAGTTTGAGAATTCCTCTGAAAGCTAAGTATAAGATTTAAATATGATCCAATGATCCAGCTACTAGGAATATACCCAGAAGAATTGAAAGCACAGACAAAAACAGATATGTTCACAATAATGTTCATCACAGCATTATTCACAGTTTCCAAAATTTGGAAGCAACCCAAGTGTCCATCAATAGATGGATGGATTAAAAAAAGTGTGGTATAAACACATGATGGACTATTACTCAACCCTGAGAAGAAATGAAGTATTGACACATGCAACAACATAGATGAATCTTAAAGACCTTATGTTGTGTGAAGTAAGTCAGCCACTAAAGGACAAATATTTTGTCATCTCCCTCATATGAACTAAGTTTATTGAAAAGATACATAGAGGTGGAGCCTGGAATATAGGTTACCAAGAGATAGAAAGTGAGTAGAGAGTGGTAAGCAAGACTCAATCTGGGCAGAATCTATGTTATAGTGGATAGTGGGAGTTTGGCAGTGAATGAAGTGTGTTGGTGGTGAAGGGATGTGAGTAAAGTTGATAGTGCTGGAGAATGAGTGTGAGCAGGGTTGGCAGGAAGATTTGAGCCCTGCAGGGAGCTGGCAGGAGGGCTGGATGAAGGAACAGGTGAACTTTGGAGAAGATGCTAACTGTGATTATGAATACAATTGTGGGAGTGTTCTTTAGGTATCTATGGCAGGGAAGGGCCACTGGTGTAGAGTGTCAGAGATGAGGAAGTGTGTAGGAAGGGACATGCCCCTATGGAATATTAATATGTTCATGTCATCATAAGGTTTTATCTCAGTGGGTGAAGACCCACACAATAATCAGCAAAATATTAAACTCCAATAATAAGCAAAATAAAAAAACTCCAATTCTCGGGAGAACTGCTACATTCTCAACTAGAGTAGAAAGAATCTTTAGAGCACATCAGCAGTGCCTGATAAAAGGAAAACAGAGCAATATGCCAAGCCTATAATATCAATGCTTGTACTTATGAGCCTTATTCTTATATAATTAAAACAGCCTAATAATAATTATTGCCTATGATTTACCTCAAGAAAACCTCTTTATCACTCAAATATGGTTTCTTTCTAAACCAAACCTAGTAAATAAACTCACTACCTTCACTTTGGCATGGGACATGACTACTAGGGATGAGCTTCCCTCGCACTGAGGGATTGATAACAAACACTGAACAATGATGCATTTGGAAAAAGACCTTGACAAACAGGGGTAAATATTAAATAAAAAGTTTTTAAAGGTAAGAGATTTCAAAGTTGGGAGGGTGTTTCAGAGGTTACACTTATGCATGTCTCAGGCAGATCTCACTAATTGCCATAGTAAATAAAATCAAAACAGGGATGCTCCCAAGGGCTCTAGAGATATTTGAACACCCTAGATAATGCACACAACAACATGAAATCAGCAACCCATCAGTTACCTTGGAATATATGATAATCTATTTCCACAATGTAACAGAGTTTGACTCATTTATAATTTCCCTACACATGATTCATCTAGTTCTTTAATTTAAGCGTATAATTAGCACTGTGCCCATTAAATATATACCAGAGACTTAAATCTTCTGGCAGTTCATATGCTGTTTGAGCCCTGAATTTCTGCAGAGTCCTGGCCAACATCTACCCTCTAGTTAATCAGACTCATCCATGACAACTGACAAAATGATGATTATGGAGAACACCCTTCCAAAAGAATACAAAGAGTATTTGCAACAGCAGGCAAAACAGTTCCTTTCATCTTCCTCATAAGATCTAAGCCCCCTATCAATCTGATGTAGAGCAGGCATCACCATCCCAGAATCCTCAATATTGAGGAATGAACATATGTAAGGGTGGTTAAAACCAGGGAACAAAGTAGACTTATTATTATTGTAATGGAAAACTTTGCAATATTAACATATATATAGTACTTAACAGACATACTGTGTGGAGGAGGAGGAAAGAATAGATGAAACAAAGGCAGTTTTTAGGACTTCAGAATTATTTGGCATGATATTGCAATAATGGATAAAGACAATTGTACATTTCACCAACTCCTATAGAACTGTGCAGTGAAAAGTGTAAACCATAATGTAAACTATAGAAATTTGTTATCAGCAATGCATCAGTATTTGTTCATGAAGTGTAAAATTTTAACACAATGATATAAAATGTATTTTTTGGTTGAAATCTGGGGGTTATAGCTAAGGTAAATGGAAATCCCTTATACTTATTTATTTATTTTTGTTTTTTAAAAATATTTAGATTACATAAATGTTACACAAAAGATATAAGGATTCCCATTTGCTCCACTCCCCACACCTCCCACACCCTCCTACATGAACATCTCTATTAGTGTGGCACATTCATTGCAAATGATTAACACATCCTGGGGCTTTGCCATTAAGCATGGATCATAGTTCACATTGTAGTCTACACTCTCTCCCACACAGTTCTGCGTGTTGTGTGATAATATAACATGGCCTATATATGTCATTGCAACCTCACTCAGGATGATTCCCAAGTCCCATAAAAGCCCCTGTATTACAATGTTTTTTCCTCTCCCAGCCCCCAATGCCTCCAGTGGCCACTGGCTCCACATTAATGTTGTAATTTCTTCCATTGCTAGAAACACAATATATCTATAGTAGAAAGTAAGTAAGTAGTAGTAAGTCCACTCTAGTCCATAGTCTAATACTGAATTCCCCTATACTTTGATGTAATGTTTTTGCAGCCTAAAACTTCTCTATAAATAAAGTTTATTTTATGGAAAGAAAAAAGGCAAGTGACACAAGTGAGAAATAGACAAGATTGGAATAAACATTTTTCCAAAGGGAAATACACATGGCCAAAAAGCAAATGAAAAGATGTTCAACATCTCTAGCTATTAAGGAAATGTAAATAAAACTACAATGAAATTTCATTTCATGCCTTACAAAATGATCATTATTTTTAAAAAGCCAATAAAACTACAAGTGCTGGTAAGACTGTGGAGAAAATGGAGCACTCCTTCACTCTTGGTGGGAATGTAAAATAATGCTGCCTCTGTGGAAGACCATTTAGCAGTTCCTCAGGAAACCCAATGTAGAACTACCATATGATCTGGGAATCCCACTACTAGGAACATATTCAGAAGAACTGAAAACAAGTATGTGAACAGATATTTGCAAACTGATGGCCATAGTGGCATTATTCACAATTGCTAAAAGATTAAAAGAACCCAAGAGTCCATCCAATGAGGAATGAATAAACAAAATGTGTTATGTATATGCAATGGTTTCCTCTTCAGCCATAAGAATAAATGATGTCAGGATGCATATAACTACATGGATGAGCCTTGAGGACATTATGTTGAGTGAAATATACCTAACACAAAAGGATAATTATTGTATAGTATCACCAATATGAAATAAATATTATGAGTAAACTAAAGGAGTTTAACAATAGAGTACAGGTTTCTGGGAGATAGAATGTGGGTTGAGAAGTGGTAACTGATGCTGAATGTATGTACAATATTTAATACAGTGAAATGTAAATATGTGGAAGTAGATAGAGTTTATGGTGGCATATTATTGTGAGTATAACTAACACTGCACCTTTATAATTGTGAATGCTATCGAAAGGACTATTCTTGGGATGTCAATATGCTGTCATCAATTCAACTCTGTGATGAAACTGAGAGCCACTGAGTGTATACTTTGGATGGATTGTACAAGGCAGAGGACTATATAACACAGCAATCCTCATGTCAATTAATGGACTGTCTTTTACAATATGAGGACATTCTCACATGAAGTATAACAAATGTACAATATTAGCACATGGTGTTAATGATAGGATGGTTTTTGGGAAAAATGCACCAAAAATAATCTATGGACTATAGATAGTAATAATATTATTAAAATGCTCTTTCATCATTTGTAATAAATGTGGTGCAGCAATGTAAAGTTTCAGTGGTGGGTCAATGTATGGGAATCCTGTATGGTTTACATGATTGTTCTTGAACAATTTGAAATAGAAAAGAAATCACTGTCTAACTCATGGTAATGAAGATTTAATCCTATGTTTCCTCTATGAGTTTTATATTTTTAGCTCTTATATTTAGGGCTATTATCCATTTTGTTGATTTTTGTGTATGTGGCATAAGGTTGTCTTCCAAATTCATCCTTTTGCAAGTGAATATCTAGTTATTGAAAAGACTATTCTGGAGAAGATAGGCAAGATGGCATTGGTTTAAGTGAGCACTCACCATATCTCTTGCAAAAGACAGCTAATTGGAGACAAGATCATGTCCTAGTGAGCTGTTCTGAGAGCACATGGAGTGGGAGACTTTGGAGCATTGATCTGAGGGAGTTGGACAGGAAGATAGATTGCTCAAGATAAAACCATCTGTTTTTACTCCCATGCCTGGAAATCATGGACACCTAAGCCCCACCCTCAGGGCAGGGGGACAGGTTGAGCCCTGATTCCACTGGCCACCCAGGGAGAGGGAGCATTCTCTGAGAGTGGGAATGTTCTGGAAAAGGGTGGGGAAGGGTTTCCTTTCTGTGGGTTTGGTTGCCTGGAACTTCTTTGAGTTTTGAGGAGCACACCACCTGGCTTGAGGTGGCACCAGGTTGAGGGGAGAGGCACATCTGTTGAGGAAGCCTAATTTACCTAATCAGCCTGGGATACAGAGGATTGGCCTGAGAGAGGGCAGAGTTGTCCAATTTAATAGTTCTGCACTGAGGACTATCAGAATTTCAATTCCACGAAGGAAGTCAGGCAGTGGAAAGCACTTAATAAGTTTCCAAGAGCCTATTTAGGGTCCCCTGGGAGGAGGGGGTGATCTAGAAAAGGGTTGAGAATCATTTCTGTGTGGTGAACTCAGTCATCGGGGTCCCATTTGATTTCAAAAGGGAACTCAACCTGGCCAGGAGAGGTGAGGGGGAATCTGCTCACACAGCCTGATGAATCCTGCTACCCTAGGAGAGTCAAACCAGCCCAAAAGAAAGTGACCCAATAACATTCTGAAGAGCTGATTGACTCAATTAGAAAGATCAGTGGAGAAGTTTACACCTTGAATATACGAGGTCCAAAGTTCAATTTCCGGCTCCTCTAAGAGTAGTGATCCACTGGAATATCTAACATCCAGCTAATACTTTAGGACAAGGAAAACAGACATTATTTTTGTACGAGCTCCTTTCCAAGTGAAGGAAGAGATTAAGGATATTAAGAAGACACTGGGAGAACATAATGAAGAAATTGTAAACAAGCATAAAATGGTATCAGATATGATGGTGATGAATGGCACAATCCAAGAAATCAAAAAGACACTGGAAACACATAACAGCAGATTTGAACATGCAGAAGAAAGAATTAGTGATGTGGAAGACAGTATATCTGAAATAAAAAAGATAGTAAAACAGATAGATAAAAAGATTTTTTAAAAATCCAGGAAGGACTTAGGGATTTGAAGACAACACCAAATGCACAAACATAGGCATTATAGGCATCCCAGAGGGAGAAGAGAAGGGAAAGGGAACAAAAGGAGTGGTGAAGGAAATAGTGGCTGAAAACTTCCCAACCCTATTTAAGGAAATGGAAGTTCATGTCCAGGAAGCAGGGACACCCAAAACAGTATAAATCCCAACAAGCTTACTCCAAGACATATAATTGTCAAAATGTCCAATGCTCAAGACAAAGAGAAAATATTCAAGGCAGCAAGAGAAAAGAGAACCATCATATACAAGGGAAACTCAATAAGATTAATTGCTGAGTTCTCATCTGAAGCCATGGAGGCAATAATACAGTGGTATGACATAGTGAAGGTCCTAGAAAAAAAAATTCCATCCAAGAATTCTCAACGTAGCCAAGCTGGCATTCAAAAATGATGGGTAGTTCAAAATGTTTACAGAAAAACAGAAGTTAAGAGAGTATGCCAATAAGAAACCTGCACTTCAAGAAATACTAAAGAAAGTTCTGCAGGTTGAAAGGAAAAAACAGGAAAGAGCGATTTGGAGAAGAGTGTAAGAACAACTAAAAAGACAAAAAGAGAAATAAAAACAACATATGGCATACGTAAACTCAAAGAAACTATGGCTGATTAAAGAAATTCCTTGACAGCAATACCTCTGAAAGTTAATGGATTAAAATTTGTGTCAAGAATACAAATTTGCAGAATGGATAAGGAAATATGATCCATCTATATGTTGTCCACAAGAAACCCACATTAGACCCAGGGATTCAAGGAGGCTGAAAGTTAAAGACTGGAAAACAATTTTACAAGCAAACAATAACCAAAAAAGGGTGGGAGTAGCTATATTAATATGGGATAAAATAGACTTTAAATGCAAAACTATTGTAAGAGACAAAGACAGACACTATATATTAGTAAAAGGGGTAATCTTTCAAGAAAAATGAACAATCATAAACATCTATGCACCTAATCAGGGTGCCTCAAAATACATGAGGAAAACACAGGAAAGTCTAAGTGGAGCAATAGATGCCTCTACAATTATAGTGGGGGTCATTAATACACCATTATCACCATTAGAAAGAAGATCTTGACAGAGAATCAATAAAGAAACAAAGACTCTAATTAATACATTAGAGAATCTGGGTCTAATAGACATATACAGAATGCTACACCCAAATACAGCGGAATATACATTCTACTTGAGTGCACATGGATCATACTCAAAGACCACATTCTGTGTCACAGAACAACTCTCAATGAATTCAGAAAGATTGCAATTAACAAAGGAATTTCTCTGTCCACAAAAGAATGAAACTGGAAATCAGTAAGGGCAAAAAAACAGATTAGTCGCAAACATGGAAGTTAACAACACACTCTTAGACAAACAGTGGGTTGAGGAGAAAGTCTCAAAAGGAATCAGTAACTATCTTGAAATGATTGAAAAAAATCCACAACATATCAAAACCTATGGGATGCAGCAAAAGCTATACTGAGAGGGAAATTCATAGCCATAAGTGTGTATATCAAAAAAGAAGAAAGTGCTAAAATTGAAGACCTAACTGAACACTTGGAGAAACAGGAAAAACAACAACAATCTAACCCCAAAGGAATTAGAAACAAGGAAATAACAAAGATTAGAGCAGAACTAAATGAAATAATGAAAGTCCTCAGGGAGTGATTGGGGTGAAGAATGCACAAACATGTGATTACACCAAACACTGTTGAGTACACTCTTTGGATGGATTTATGCTTTATTATTATGTATCAATAAAATTGAAAAAAAAATTAAACTATTTACGGTATCCAAGTTTAATGGAAGTATAAGGAAAAAGTAACTTATACATTTCCAGTGGGAATGAATATTGTTATAAACTTTTTGGAATGTGTCAACTATTATCTATTAAATGTTAAACAAAACTGTCAATAAAATATAAAGAAAAATACAAATGCTGGAGAGGATGTGGAGAAATAAGAGCACTCCCTTATTGTTGGTGGCAATTTAGCATGGTGCACCTCTGTGGAAAATAGTGGAAGCTAAACATAGAACTGCATTATGATTCAGCAATCCCATTACTACTAATACATTCTAAAGAAATGAAAGGAAGGGCTTGAACAGACATTTGCACACCAATGTTCATAATGACATATTTCACAATTGTTAAAAAATGGAAATAACATAAGTGACCCATATTAGGTTGCCAAAGGGGTGCTGATGCAAAATACCAGAAATCTATTGGCTTTTATAAAGTACATAGGGTTCAAAGCTTACAGTTACAATTCCTAAAAGTCCAACTTGAGGTTGCTTTGTAACAAATTCAGTTGCCATATTTTGAAGCCAGATAGTCGCTGTTCTCTGCCTGGTCTCTCCTCCCTGGGCTTCCCCTTCGACTTGAAGTTCTGTGGGCCCATCTGCTTCCCAAGCTCAGTTTTGGGCTGGCTTAGGACTTGTCTCTCAGAGTTGAGAGAGTCTTAACTCTCTTCACAAGGTCAGCTGCAGACTATCATGTAAATTGCCCATCTCTCTTCTTGTGTCTTCTTAAGTGAGTCTCTACTTATCTTGGCCCCCCATGGGGCAGGGACTCAACTTGAGTTATGCCTTACTGATGTAGCCCAAATGAAGCCCTACATTGATTTTTATCAAGCACACTTAACCAAAGGATTCTCACTGAACTTAATGCAATCAAAGTGTATCACATCCAGAGGAATAGATTAGTTTATAAACATAATATTTCTTATTTTTGAGATTCATAAATAATCTCAAACTGCTGCATGCCCATCAGCCAATGAATAGATCAACAAAATGTGGTATATTCATACAATGGAATATTATTCAGCTGTGTGGAGAAATGACCTGGGGAAGCACATGAAAAAATGGATATACCTTGATGATATTATGTTGAGTGAAATAAGCCAGACACAACAGGAGAATATTGTATGGTCTCACAGATATGAACTAAACAGAATAAGTAAACCTGTGGAGTTAGCCTATAGAGTATAGGTTAGTAGGAGATAGAATGTGTTTTGAAAAAGGCACTGATAATGAAAGTATGCAGAATATTTAATAAGGTATATTGAATAAATATGTGGAAATGTATAGTGTTGATGGTAGCACATTATAATGAGTATAACTAACAGTCCTGATTTATAAATGCAATTGTGGATGAAAGAATAGTCTAGGGAGGTTAATGTTAATTGAAAGAAAGCTAGAGGATACTTTAGGGACCATATAATTTTGTGATTATGGTGGTAGATGAAGATTATTTTTAATAAAACAAATATAAGAATGTTCCCCTATTTCAAGGTGTTAAGAATATGGTGATTCATGTGCAAAATACAACTAATGTAATTTATAGACAATAAGTAGTGATAATATTTTAATATTTTTTTAGTAAGTGGAAAGAAGGTACTATATCAATAAAAAACACCCTTATGCAAATAAAGAGCCTGGGCCCAGGGATAAAAATACACCTCAGAAGCATGTGAACAAATCAATTATTTACTTTGCCAAAGATTCTGCAGTTTGAGTTCAAGGGTCTGCTTTCAAATTGGGTAACTCTCATGGCTAAGAAGTTGATCTAGCATTTTGGACAGGGCTCACTGCAGCTCACTACTGTATTACATGGTATCCCTAGGGGAGTTCAAATGGGGGCTGGTGGATCCATCTTCAAGATGGCTACCAGACATGACAGAAAACTGGTATTAGTTGCCAGTTGTGAACTGTTTTTTGGAGATTTCAGTTTCTATCCATGTAGACCTCTCCAGAAACTGATTGAGCTTACTAATCACATGGTGGCTATTGGGTAATTCAGTCATTAAAACAAGGAGAAAATACATGGGATTTTATGAGTTAGTCATGGAAATCACATAAGAACACTTCTGTACTATACTGGACAAAGATGTCAAAAAGGCCTAAATCCTCAAGTTCAATGGGAGGGGACATGGGCTCCAAATATTAATAAGGAGTGGTGAGGTTCAAGAGGAGATTGTTGGCTGGTGCTATTTTGCAGTAATCTTTGTTAAATACAGTCTGTTACAGATACCTTTGTCATTATGCTTTTATATAATAAGAATTATTATTTCAATTAACTTTCTAAACTACCTAATACCACCTTGGAAAGATATGTAGGGACTTTAAATAATCAAGACTAGCCATTCTTTGCAACTAAGATGTATGAAATGTATATCTGTTATATATTAAGCATGCTTTTACTATATTGTAATTTAGAATTTGTGATTTCATGAAGTAATCCATGCTCATAAGTAATTTCATAAATACATATTTATATTTTAAGGATATATTTATCACTCAAATATATTTACATAAATATTTTTCAATTTATGGATGATTCAGGCATATAACCACCCATGACTATGACTGGACTTTAGTGTCACTTCCTATTTTGAATGCATTTAGAAAGAATTGTGAAGGAAACTAATGTTTTGTGATGTCATGTATTCATATATATCTTCCCTAGTTTTACTCCAATTTAATTCATTTAATTTAGTGAAGAGAAATTTGGTCTGTCAACTTCTATTCTAGTATTGCAACTTAAAGGATGGGAATAGCCAGTCTTTGACATCATATTGGACAAAAATACTTTATTTGTTGAAACTGTGGAGGGGCATGTTTTTGTATACTTCTTGCAGAGCAGATACGATATTTTGAGTTAGTATGAGTAGTTAAATGAAAGGAATGTGGTATTTCACACATTGTTAAAATTAAGATGTCAAGAATTTTTGGCAAGACATTATTTTAATTACATTTTCTTTATTTCTAAACTCAGATCTCCTATGGAACAAAATGTGTTGGTCTTTGTGTTATTGAATTATACATTAAAATAAAACAAACTCCCATAGATTTATTGCACTGATTATAAGAGTTTTCAGAGGACATCACATCCTTAAGAACAAAGGATCTGATACCTGCTCCTGTAAGGCTTTCTTTGTAATACAATATTATTTCTTTTCATCTGCATAAGAATTAAGGGCAAGTCAATATCTATTGATTTTAACATGTGAAAAAGTTCTTGGCAGTGCTTGCTATTAAGTTCAATTATGAGTAAACCTATCATGTGGTAATTATGTGGCTAATTTCATTATGTGTAAATTCTTTTTTAATTTGTGCTGTTTTGTTCCTTTCATATGTGGCATGCATATTTTCATAATAATTAAAATATATAGTGTCAAATCTGTTCCATTTTTACTTAGCAAATTCTTAAAATCTCAGACTTAGAAAGCCTTCCGAACAAACATTTAAAAAAAATATTTCCTCCTATTTTCTTATATATTTTACATACAATGTTCACTTGGGTTATTTTTTTTGTTCAAATTTTATCCTAATTATTTGAAGTTATGATCTACATTGATTTTTCAGATTTTTTATGTAGTTATTGAATAATCTATCCCATCATCATTAATGATATTCATCATATATCAAACAATACAAATTATATGGTTGCTGTCTTATCCATTGTGTGCTACTAATTCTCTCAGTCTTAGTTCTTATTGCTGAAGCCCTAAGTTCATACCAAAAATACTACCACAAGGCATGATAAGACAAATATAATTTCTAATTTATTTACCAAACGTAAAACAAAAACTTATAGAAAAACAATGCTGTCATATTGACAAAATGAGAGCAAGAGAATTTGATAAAATATTAAAATATGTTAAACAGGAAAAATGAAATAATATTTTGGGAGTGTAACCTGAATCCAATTCGATTGCCACCTTTTGGTAATTTATTACTCTAAATTGTTATCACATAAAATGTTTCTCCAGCCACTTCCTAAAGGGCCCCTTGACTTCTTTATTCCTCACACTGTATATAAGGGGGTTCAGCACAGGTGAGAGAATGGTATAAATAGCTGACACCACCTTGTCACAATCCACAGAATGATAAAATTTGGGCCTCTTGTAGATGAACATGAGTGTGCCATAAAATAGTCCCACAAAGGCCAAATGAGATGAGCAGGTGGTAAAAGCTTTCTTCCTGGCCTTAGTAGACTGCATCCACAGCACAGCAGTCTACTATCCTCTCATAGGATATCAGAATGAGAGACAGAGGGATCAAGAGCATAAGGAAGCAGCAGACATACATGAAAAACTCAAAACTCATAGTGTCAGCACAAGTAAGGCGCACAAGTGATGGTGCCTCACAAAAGAAGTGATTGATTTCCAGGGAGTGGCAATAAGGGAAGCTCAATGTAGCACCACCCTGCAAAAGCCCATCAACACCTCCCAAAAGCCAGGAGCCTGCTGTCATGAGCAAGCATAGCCTCTGATTCATTAGAATGGGGTAACGTAGTGAGTGGCAGATGGCCACATAGTGGTCATAGGACATTGCTGCTGAGAGGAAGCACTTGCCACCTCCCAGAGTGAGAAACAAGAAGATCTGTGCTCCACAGCCAATGGGAGAGATGGATCCAGTGCCCATCAAGTAGTTGGATGCCATTTTGGGGAGGATTGTGGACACCAGCATCATGTTCATAAAGGAAAGCTGGCTAAGCAAGAAGTACATGGGCTTGTGGATAGTAGAGTCTACATGGATGAGAACAATCTCAAGGGCACTGCCCATTAGAAAGGTGATGAAGATCAAGAGCACTATGGAGAAGAGGAAAAGATGGGTTCCTGTGTGGTTGAAGAGCCCTAGAAGAATGAAGGTCATTTCTGTCGTTTCATTTGCATTCTCCAAAGCTCCACTAATGCCTGGAAAACATATAAGTGATTAAGAAATGAGATCTGTTTTAAAGGAAGCTTGAGCATTTCCTTAAGAAAACTGAATCAAATGTCACAGTAAATCTACGATCTGGAGGATTAATTATGTCTTTAGTCTTTCACTTCCCAAGAAGTTGTTTGCCTTAGCATCCTGCTGTCCATTTTTCCTGTTATTACACATTATTTTTTATTCAAGCTTAACTGGATAACAAGTACCTATAGTAGTACAAATTAAAAGTCTATTAATGGGGAGTGGATGTGGCTCAAGCAGTTGAATGCCCCCCTCCAAAATGGGATGTCCCAGGTTCGATTCCCAATGACTCCTAAAGAAAAAACAATGAGACAACACACAAAAGCAATGAACAATTAGATGAGAGAGCCATCGGGGGATAGGGAATGTCTATTAATTTTGAATATGTTTTTCCTTATGCCATACATAATATTAAGACATATTACATATGCAATCCCAATCTACTACACCTTTGGTATTTCTCTGTTGAAATAGCTTCATATTCATGCATTTTAATATGTAA
>JAQZBX010012641.1:0-31800 GCA_029593785.1 Cabassous unicinctus | reverse complement strand
GGCCCTCGGGAACTCCAAGTTACCTGCAGCTGTTCTCTGTGCCGTGCAGACACGGCTGCCAAAACCCAGCCAAGGCCCTGCTCACACTTCCTGCCAGACACAGACACACCCAGACAACAGCAGCACAGCCACCCGAAAGCAGACACGAATCCCTGACCCGGGCAGCCTCCTCCCCATCCTGGGGCGCCTGGGACCCTCCCACCTCCCTGCCCCATTCTGCACCCAAGTAGCCTTGGTGCATTCCTAGCCCAGGGTTGTTTTCTAACCAGATGAAGCTACGAATGTTTTCACTCTCCTCCGCCTCGCTTTTCCTTTGCTCTAATTACCCTGGTGTTTTCTCCCTCCTTCAGCATCTTCCCCGACAACATCCTGCTGTCCAGCCCTCCAAGGCTGGCCTCTCCTCCTTCCAGCCTCAGAGCCCCTTTCTGCTCCATCTTCCACTCTCAGCTCACTGGCTTTCTCCGTTCTCTCCAGCCACATCCCAACCCCTTGACCACCTCCCGCCCTCACATCCCTCCCCTCCTCCTGTTCACCCTCTCCTCCTACCCCCCCCCACATCTGGAAGGGGCTGCCAGCCCTCCCCTCACTGGCACCTGGTGTCTCCACAGCCTCTTCCTATTACCATCCTCCAGTCCATCCATCCATGTCACCCAGTCAGACCAAATCGGCCTCTCTGGAATCCAGCCGAAATGTCAGCCAAAGAGGGTCCTTTCCTCAGAGCTGTCTCGGCAGACAAGGGCTTTGGAGGGGAGGGGCTGCGGTGGTTTCAGAGGAAGGCCAGAGCTTCAGGATGCCAGAACCGGCCACCATGGGGCTGAACTGGACGCCAGGAACCCACATCTTTGCGTCCATCTGTCGGCAGAGTTAGGCACTGTGTGACCCCTGATGGCTCTGAAGCCCCTCTCTTTGGGAGCAGGCGGTCATTTGAGAAGTGTGTGGAGGGCACATGCCTCCCCTGCAGAGCTGCATGCAGGACCCACCTGGACTGGTCCACGGTGGCTGGGCCGCCGGCTCTACCCCCAGCCCTCTCCCCAGGGCCTTTGGGTAGGGTGGAAGTGGGAGCGTGCTCAGGGCACTCCTATACCGGCAGCAGGCATTTGAAATTCAACTTACCATGGATGGGTCACTCACATGGGGCTGATTATTATGAATTTGGTGCCACCAGGTGAGGCAGAGAAATGCATTTTCCTCTGCTCTACGCCATGTATGGGAGCCAAGTTTGGGGCCTGATAGACCTGAGCTTGAGGCCCAGTTCTGCCTTGTCTTAGCTGTGTGACCCTGAGTAGGTTACTTACCCTCTCTGAGCCTCAGCTTCCTCATCTGTTTTCAGAGAATTTACTTCCAGGATTGTGAAAACTAAATGTGCTCACGCTTGTACAGCTGGGCATAAGGTGAACACTCAAATGATCTCACAGGAAGAGAAGTAGCAGTAGCTGCTGTTGTCGATAGTCTTGACTCCCTTTGGGACTAAGTCAACAGCGCAGGAAATGAAGTGTTTTCCCAAGCACCCAGGTGTGCCCCCTAAATAAGTTGGGAGGTGGGAGAGGGAGTAGGCCAGAGGCCTCAGAGCGCTATGCCAGCAGAATGGTGGGCACTGACAGCCAGGTCTGAGGAAGCCTTTCCCCTCCTTTGCAACCTGGAGCCTGCCCTGTGCCCAGATCCCAAAGACAGGAAGGGAGAAGAGGTCACAGCAGGTGTGTTTCACTTCCTTCTCAAAGGGGCACCAGGCTTTCTTCAGGACTGCTGCTCTACAAGGCTGTCTCCATGATGGTAACAAACACAGGTTTCCAGGGCCCTGGAGGGGAGCTCACACCCAACTGCAGCTTCAGAGAATTCTGCTTCTCCCACTTCCAAGAGAGGTGTTTCCTCCATCCCTCCCTCCCTTCCTTCTTTTCTTCTCCAAGAAGTCTCAGGTGGTTAAGAGGGTGGGTGGATAAAAATCTTGGTATGGGTTGAAGCAGGTCCTGGTTGGCGTTGGCGGTGAAAGAATCCTGTTTTCATTTTACTCTCCTACCTGAGCCTTTGCCTGGCAGAATTAGTTATGGAAAAAACTGCTCCCCCTCCAACACCCACTGCCCTGATCTTTTTATTGTTTTTGATTTTTAACGTTTTACTAGAGGTACGATTTACGTACAATAAGCTACACCCACTTAAATTGTACAAGTCAATGAGTTTTAACAGATGAGTACACCTGTGAGCCACCTCCACAATCAAGGCACATGACATCAAATCTATTTTACTGGCTTTCAGGGAATGACATCCCCCAAGACAGTGAATGTTGATGCTCCAGGGCATCCCCCATGGAATCTACAAATAACTAGCAAAAATGTTCAGAGCCACATCTCTCAGAGCTCCAGAAACAGTTAAAGGGTTACAGTAACTGGGAGAATGCAGAATCAGGAAAAAGGCAGCCTGGCGGAACCAGGGTGGGCCAGCCGAGTGAGGGAGCCATGGCGGCTGTACCGCAACAGGGACATGCATCCATAAAACCCACCCTCCGAGTCACTAACGTCATCCCGTTACCGCAGGGGACAGTCCACCCCATTATCGAATGCTTACGAGTGATGGATTGAGAGCTGTATCCTCTTTCATGTTGGCAGCACAGTTGAACCCTCTGGCTGGCGAAGAACAACTGTTTTTGCCAGATTAACCGATTAGTTGTTAACACTGAAAGGTGGAAGGAGAGCTGTTATTTTGATGGAGCTAGAAGTTTTGAAGTCAGCGGAAGCAGTTGGATTAAAGATTGGCAATCCAGTGCCCTATAATGAAGGATGAGCACAGCAGCAAGTTGTTCCTACCCCAGGCCCAGCAACTAGCCCACCAGCCAGGTAGCCCCAGCAGCAGAACGGCAGTTCAGAAATGGGTTCCACTGTGTCTAAAGCTTTTGGTGTCTCAAAGACATTTTGGAAAAGCTAGAAATACTGGCCTGGTGAGCTCTCCCAGGGGAAAACAGTCCAGAGTGGTAACCATTGCCAGCCTTACTCCTTACCACTCCAAGTGCACTATTTGTGCTTGTGTTACCAATTAAAGTCAGGTCCGTACCTGGAGCAATTCCTGAGGAGAAGAAAAGCTTTTCTCCTTAGAACTGGTTGATGAAAGTGGTGAAATCAGAGTCACTGCTTTCACCGAGCAAGTGGACAAGTTCTTTCCCCTTACTGAAGTGAACAAGGTCTATTTATCTCTCGAAAGGCACCCTAAAGATTGCTAACAAAGAATTCACAGCTGTTCAAAATGACCATAAGATGACCTTCAATGATGAGACATCTGTCTTGCCCTGTGAAGATGGCCATCATGTACCTACAGTTCACTTTGATTTCACTGGGACTGGTGACCTGGAGAACAAGTCTAAAGACTCCTTGTAGGGAAGCGGGTGTGGCTCAATGGATAGAGCTCCTGTTTACCATATGGGAGGCCCCGGGTTTGCTTCCTGGGGCCTCCTTGTGAGGACAGGCCGGCCCGCGAGGCGCGGTGGGCTGATGCAGCAAGACCTTGCAACAGGAAGCGGGTGTGGCTCAATCGATAGAGACCCCGTTTACCATGTGGGAGGCCCCGGGTTCGCTTCCCGGGGCCTCCTTGTGAGAGCAGGCCGGCCTGCGCGGCACAGTGGGCTGATGCAGCAAGACCTCACAGCAAGGGGGAGATAAGCAGACACGGAGAAAACAGACAGCGAATGGACACAGCAAGCACAAGCAGCAAGGGAGGGATAAATAAATAAATAAATCTTTAAAAAAAAAAGACTCCTTGTAGACATAATTGCAATCTGCAAGAATTATGAAGATGCCACTAAAATCACGGTGAAATTTAACAACAGAGACGTTTCTAAGAGAAATATCTACTTGATGGACATGTCGGGGAAGGTGGTGACTGCTGCTCCAAGGGGAGAAGATGCTGATAGATTTGATGGTTCCGGACAGCCCGTGATGGCTATCAAAGGAGCCAGAGATTCTGATTTTGGTAGACAGTGCTCTTCACTGTACTGTCTTCACACTCTGTCGTCGTGAATCCTGATATGCCAGAGGCCTAGAAGCTTTGTGGGTGGTTTGCCTCTGAAGGATGAGCTGTTGATGGTGTTTTGTTCTCTGATCTAAAGAGTGGAGGAGTAGGAGGGGCAACACCAGCTGGAAAACCTTACATGAGGTTAAATTGCAGAATCTGGGCCAGGGTGACAAGGCAGACCATTTCAGCTGTGTGGAGACAGCGGTGCGTCTTCTCAAAGAGAACTGTGTGCACCAGGCCTTCCCAGCTCAAGACTGCAATGAGAAAGTGACCCATCGACAGAATAGGTTTCACTACTGTGAGGAGTGTGACGGTGGATTTCCCAATTCCAAGTACCGCATGATCCTTCAGTAAATATTGCAGATTTTCAAGGGAATCCGTGGGTGATTTCTTTCCAGGAGTCTGCAGAGGCCATCCTCAGACAAAACACTGCTTATCTTGGGGAATTAAAGGAGAAGAATGAGCAGGCATTTGAGGAAGTTTCCCAGAATGCCAACTTTCGATCTTTCACATTCAGGATCAGGGTCAAACTGGAAGCCTACAATGATGAGTCCTGAATTAAGGCTTCTGTGCTGGACATGAAGCCAGTGGACTACAGAGAATATGGCAGGAGGAATGCCATGCAGTAATGTGAGAAAACCAGTGCCCACTGGGCAGGAGTTTGAAAATAAAGAGCTGAAGTGAGAAGGATTCTCCCCCTGCATACACCCCCACCCCGGCACCCCATGTAACAATTCCACATCAGCTCCACAGTCTATAGAGACTCTCTGTGGTGGACTAAGCCATTTCCTCTTATGTGCATCTTGGAACCAATCAGTAGACAAAGGGGAAATATGCTCAGATTCCTGTGGTCTTCACATGTGTGTGTCAGACCTAGAGGGTCAACCAGCAGGTGGTGTAGTGCCAATGGCTCTATCTTCAGGCTTTTGTCAGTTTTATAAATATCTCATCATCTTTAAGCAGGAATTATGTCACAAGTAATTGACCCTGTATCTGCAGACAGTGTAATAAATTATTTATTTATTTATTTATTTTTAAGATTTATTTATTTATTTATCGCCCCCTTGCTGCTTGTGTTTGCTGTGTCCATTCGCTGTGTGTTTCTTCTGTGTCTGCTTATCTCCCCCTTGCTGTGAGGTCTTGCTGCATCAGCCCACCGTGCCGCGCGGGCCGGCCTGCCCTCACAAGGAGGCCCCAGGAAGCAAACCCGGAGCCTCACATGTGGTAAACGGGGGCTCTATCGATTGAGCCACACCCGCTTCCCTGTAATGAATTATTTAACTAGTGTTTTGCTTCTCCAGTGGGGACACCTTTGCACCTTGGGTTCCTTCCTGGGGAGGGGAAAAGCTGAGGAGAAGTGTTTGCAAAAATGGAACCAAGGTATTTTAGTAAGTTATCTTCCTAAAATTCAGACACTCTCTCTTTCTAGAGGTGCCACATAGATATTAATGCTTGGGATGGCAATATGGTAGAATTATTCATCAAAGACTTATCTTTTATATCTGAAGAATATCCTTCCTTCAGGGTTTAATAGACTGAGTCAGAAGGGTTTGATATTAATCAAAATTGTCTCTTCTGAGGACGGCTGATAAGCATTGACTTGCTGTCCCCTAGGGAAATCTAGGCAACTACAAAGCATTGTTGTAGTTTTCACTTCAATTAATGTTGCATTTTGGATTGGTGAATGCACAATATTTCTACCTGTACATATTTCTTGCATTTGTATGTTTCATTTCTTGATTAAAGCTATGTTAAATAGAAAACATTTTGAAGGGGAACAAAAGAAAAAGGCAACTTAAAAACTGTAGGAAGGGGAGCAGGTGTAGCTCAGAGGTTGAGCAACTGCTTGGCATGTATGAGGTTCCAGGTTCAATCCCCAGTACCTCCTACAAACAAAAAAAAAAAAAAAAAAACTTAGGGAAATCTTGTGGCACCCTTGCTGGTCCTTCCCCTACCCTTTCCCTGGTTCAGTGTGGAGCCAGCTTGTGCTCTCAGTGCAGGTTCCTGGCCCCATTCTAAAGGGAGCAAAGCAACCCCCATGTGTATAGTGGGGTACATGTATAGCTGTGCCAATCTATTGATGGCAGCTTGAAAGATTGAACAATGACACTCTTCTCTAGCTTACTGTCCCATAACTTGCCCTGCATGCAGAAACAGCTTGCAGACAGCTAAATCAGTGTAAGAACAGTCAAATTACAGCAGCCTAGGGCAAAGGAATACCAGTTTAAGACACACAATAGATTATCGAGGACCAGGAAGAGAGACTATTTCATAGGGAGAAGAGGGGGGCATTCAGATCCATGTAAATTGGGTAATTCCTAAGGCCATGACAACATGCATGCTCAGAAAAGACAGAAGAGGACTCTATGCTTTTGCCTCAGACTGTTTAAAGGACAGCACCAGCCAAAACACAGCCAACCTGCAAATACCTTGTTTTGGTTTATTTGTTTTTGTTAGCTCCTGGCATTCAAGGAAATCTCTGTCAGGTCACAAGCTAGATATAAACCTTAAGAACAGACACCTCAGCAACTAAATTCCAGAGTTAACACATTAAAATATTAAAATGTGTACAGTGTACACATTACAAGCATACAGAGATATAGGAAATGATGGCCCATCCAAAGGAGCAAGATAAAACATCAGAAACCATCAATGAAGAAAACCATGCTTTAGTTATACCAGACAAAGGCATTAAAAAAAATGGTCTTAAGTACGCTAAAAGAGCTAAAGGAAAACATAGACAAAGAACTAAGGGATATCAGGAAAATAATATATGAACAAACTGATATTTTCAATAAAGAGATAAAAATTACAAAAAGGAACAAAACAAATTCTGGAGCAGAAGAGCACAATATCTGAAATTAAAAATGCCCTAGAGGAGTTCAACAGCTGATTGGAACTAGCAGAAGAAAGAATCAGTGAACTAGAAGATAAGACAATTGAAATTATTCAGTCTGAGGACCAGAAAGAAAAATGAATGAAGAAAAGTGAACAAAGCCTAAGAGACCTATGGGACACCATCAAACATACCATTATATGCATTATAAGAGTCTGTGATGGTTAAGTTCATACCATTACATGCATTATAGGTGTCTGTGATGGTTAACTTGGCTAGGGTATGCTGTCCGGTTGTTTGGTGAAGCAAACACTGGCCTATTGTTACTGTGAGGATATTCATGGTTTTAAATCATCAGTAAGTTGATTGCATCTGTGGCTGATTACATCTTCAATCATCTGAGGAGATTGCTTTCAACAATAAGAGAAGTCTCACCCAATCAGCTGAAGCCTTTAAAAGGAGAAGTGATGATTTTCAGCAGGCAGAAGGAAGAATTTCCATTTCTGCTTCAGCCAGCCAGTTTCTCCTTGGGAATTCACTGAAAACCTTCATTGGTGTTCCCAGCTTATAGCCTGCCCTATGGAATTTGAACTCACCCAGCCCCAGAGTTAATAAGTTAATTATAATAAGTCTTATAATTTATTTGCATTATATTGTATATATATGTCATATGTATATATGTCAATTCTGTTTCCCTGGAGAACCTTGACTAATACAGATTTGGTACCAAGAGTAGGGGACCTAGAAGTAAAATAAATGGTCAGTCTACTAAATTCATACTTGATCTGTATAAGCAGAAGAGCTCTAGGTCAAGTGAACAAAAGTCTAACTTGAATCACAGAAACAGAGAGTTATGGCTCCTCAATAATTCCCAGGCATGAGACAGTTTATAGACTCAGAACCCCTTGAATGAAAGGAAGGTCAGGTCCTCTTGGGGAAAGAACCTGCTACACTGTCAAAAATTTATACTGTTAATCTTCCTACCAGCCTTCCCAAAAGGACCTATGGCCCTTTACCAGGATAATTGCAATTTGGAGATATTTTGGGGGGTTATTAGACACTGGCTTGGAAGTCACATTAATTCCAGGAGACCAAAATGTCACTGTGGTCCACCAGTCAGAGTAGGTACATATGGAAGGCAGGCGATCAGTGGATTTTTAGCTAAGGTCCAACTCACAGTGGTTATTTCTCTGGTTCCAGAATGCATAATTGAATAGATAAACATAGCAACTGACTTGTGGAGTAAGAGCTATTATGGTAGGAAAGGCCATGTGGAAGCCGCTAGAACTGCCTCTACCTAACAAAATAGTAAATCAAAAATGGTATCACATTCCTGGAGGAATTGCAGAGATTAGTGCCACCATCAAGGACTTGAAGGATTTAGGGGTGGTGATTCCTACCACATCCGCATTCAACTCCCCAGTTTGGCCTATGCAGAAAACAGATGGATCTTGGAGGATGACAGTGGATTATTGTAAACTTGCCCAGGTGGTGACTCCAATTGCAGCTTCTGTTCCAGATGTGGTATTGTTCTTGAGGAAATCAACACTACTCCTGGTAGCTAGTATGCAGTTATTGATCTGGCAAATGTTTTTTCTCAATTCCTGTTAGTATAGGCTGCCAGAAACAGTTTGCTTTCAGCTGGCAAGGGCAGAAATATACCTTCACTGTCTTACCTCAGGTTTATATCAACTCTCCAGTCCTATGTCATAATTTAGTCTGCAGGGACCTTGATAATCTCTCCCTCCCACAAGACATCACACTGGTCCATTACATTGATGATATAATGTTGATAGGACCTAGTGAGCAAGAAGTAGCACCCACTCTAGGCTTATTGGTAAGGCATTTGTGTGTTACAGGGTGAGAGAGAAATCCCACAAAAATGCAGGGGCCTTCCACCTCAGTGAAATTTCTGGCTGTCCAGTGATGTGGGGCATGTCAAGACATCCCTTCTAAAGTGAAGTATAAGCTGTTGCATCTGGTCCCTCCTATGACCAAAAAAGAGGCACAACACCTAGTTGGCCTCTTTGGATTTTGGAGACAACATAGGCCTCATTTGGGTGTGCTGCTCTGTCTCATTTACTGAGTGACCTGAAAAGCAGTTAGTTTTGATTGGGACTGGAACAAGGGGAGGCTCTGCAACAGGTCCAGGCTGCTGTGCAAGCTTCTCCGTCACTTGGGCCATATGATCCAGCAAGTCCAATGGTGGTGAGAGTGTCAATGGCAAATAGAGATGCTCTCTAGAGCCTTTGGCAGGCCCCTGTAGGAGAATCACAGCACAGACCCTTAAGATTTCGGAGCAAAGCCTTGCCATCCTCTGCAGATAACTACTCTCCTTTTGAGAAAAAGCTTTTGGCCTGCTACTGGGCCTCAGTAGAGACCGAATGCTTAACAATGGGCAGCTGTTGCAGCTTTGATCTGGCATGCTTTACCGTGAGACCTGAGCTGCCTGTCATGAACTGAGTGTTGTCTGACCTGCCAAGCAATAAAGTTGGGCATGCACACAGCAGTGCATCATAAAATGGAAATGACATATACTAGTTAGGGCTAAAGACACAAGTAAGTTACATGACAAAGTAGCCCAAATGCCTATGGTCTCTGCTCCTGCCACATTACCTTCTCTTTCCCAGCCCACAGATATGGCCTCTTGGGGGAGTTACCCACTACCGGCTGACTGGGGAAGAGAAAACTTGGGCCTGGTTTACACATGGTTTTGCACAATATGCAGGCACCCCCTGGAACTGGACAGCTGCAGTACTGCAGCCCCTTTCTGGGATATCCCTGAAGGACAGTGGTGAAGGGAAATCCTCCCGGTGGGCAGAACTTCAAGCAGTGCACCTGGTTGTTCATTTTGCTTGGAAGGATAAATTACTGGACATGTATTTATTCACTGATGCATGGGCTGTTGCTAATAGTTTGGCCAGATGACAGGGAGTTGGGGGGAACATGATTGAAAAATTGGTAACAAAGAGGTCTAGGGAAGAGGTATGTGGATAGACCTTTCTGAGGGAGCAAAACACATGAAGATATTTGTGTCCTGTGTGAATATTCACCAGAGGGTGACTTCAGCAGAGGAAGATTTTAATATTCAAGTGGCTAAGATGACCTGCTCTGTGTCTAACGCTCAGCCTTTCCCCAGCCACTCACGTCATTGCCCAATGGGCTCATGAACAAAGTGGCCATGGTGGTAGGGATGGAGGTTATGCATGGGCTCAGCAACATATACTTCCCCTCACCAAGGCCAACCTGGCTACAGCCACTGCTGAATGCCCAATCTGCCAGCAGCAGAGACCCGCACTCAGCCCCTGATATGGCACCATTCCCTGGTGACAGGTTGCTTACGTTGGACCACTTCCATCGTGGAAGGGGCAGCATTTGTTGTAACTGGAATGGATACATACTCTGAATGTGGGTTTGCCTTCTCAGTACACAATGCTTCTGCCAAAACTCCTATCCGCAGACTTACAGAATGCCTGTTATCATTACTGTTTTACTGTATTCCACACAGCATTGCTTCTGATCAAGGAGCCCACTTCACAGCAAATGAAGCCTGGGAATAGCTACATGCCCATGGAATTCACTGGTCTTACCATGTTCCCCATCATTCTGAAGCAGCTGGATTGATAGAATGGTGGAATGGCATTTTGAAGACTCAATTATGGTGCCAGCTGGGTGGCAATATCTTGCAGGGCTGGGGCACTAAATCAGCAGCCACTCTAAGGTGCTGTTTCTCCCATAGCCAGGATTCACAGGTCTAGGAATCAAGGGGTGGAAATGGGAGTGGCACCACTCACTATTATCCCTAGTGATCCACTAGAGAAATTTTTGCTTCCTGTCCCTGAAACCTTAAGCTCTACTGGTCTACAGGTCTAGTTCCAAAAGGAGGAGTGCTTTCACCAGGAGACACAACAATGATTCCTTTGAAATGGAAGTTAAGACTGCCACCTGGCCACTTTGGGCATCTCATGCCTCTGAATCAACAGGCAAAGAAGGGAACTACTGTACTGACTGGGGTGATTGATCCTGACTATCAAGGAGAAATAGGACTGCAACTACACAATGGAGGTAAAGAAAAGTTTGCCTGGAAGCCTGGTATATAGGAGATCCCTTTGGCCATCTCTTAGTACTATCATGCCCTGTGATTAAAATCAATGGAAAACTGCAACAACCCAATCCAGGCAAGATGACTAATGGCCCAGAACCTTCAGGAATGAAGGTTTGGGTTACCCCACCAGGCAAAGAGCCATAGACAGCTGAGGTGCTTGCTGAGGGTAAAGGGGGTGTGGAATGGGTAGTGGAAGAAGGTACTTTTAAATACAAGCTACAGCTATGTGACCAGATATAGAAACAAAAGGACTGTATGGTTATGATATTTATTCCTTTTTTTGGTATGAATATGTTTGTGTGTGTATATATATATATATGTTCTAGTTTGCTAAGCTGCTGAAAGTAGATACCATAAAATGCATTGGCTTTAATTATGGGAATTTATTAGCTTACAAGCTTACAGTTTTGAAGCCATGAAAATGTCCAAATCAAGGCATCATCAAGACGATGCTTTCTTCCTGAAGACCAGTTGCCAACAATCCTGGGCTCCTTTGTCACATGGAAAGGCACATGTGGTATCTGCTGGTCTCTCCCTTCTCTTCCAGGTGTGCTTGCTTTCAGCTTCTTGCTCCTGTGGCTTTCTTTTTGTCTGAATTTCATTCTCTTATCAAGGACTCCAGTAAGAGGATTAAGACCCACCTTGAATGAGGTGGGTCACATCTTAACTTAAGATCCTACTCACCAAAAGATCCTCCTTACAATGGGTCTACACCACAGGAATAGATTAACTTTAAGAACATACTTTTCTAGGGTACATACAGCTTCTAACTATCACAATACATAAAGCAAATATCTTTGTTTTCTTCTTCTTCTCCCCTTATCACATAACATAAATTGTATTAACTTTATTTTATAGTATTTAAATTACAGGATATCAAGTTTAAGAGTGATTATTACCCAAGAACTTGCATCCTCTTCTGGGGAAAGAGTTAGTGCATTTCCAGTTGTATGAAGGACAGTGGTGAAAATGTGACTGTTGCAGGTTTTGTTCAGAGATTAAGTATGGTGATGGGTGCCAAGTTGACAAGGGGTGGACAGTGATGGTTAAGTTCATGTGTCAACTTGGCTAAGTTACAATGTCCAGGTGTTTGGTCAAGCAAGCACTGGCCTGATTGTTACTGTGAGGATATTCATGGATTTAAATCATCTGTAAGTTGATTGTACCTATAACTGATAACATCTTCAATCGACTGAGGAGATTGCCTCCAACAATGAGAGAAGTCTCATCTAATCTCCTTAAAAGGAGAAGTGATTATTTCAGCAGTCAGAAGGAAGAATTTCTATCTACTCCAACCAGCCACCTTCTCCTTGGGAATTCACTGAAAACCTTCTTCAGCCTTCCCAGCTTGTGACCTGCCCTGTGGAATTTGGACTTGCACATCCCCACAGTCACATAGGCCAATTTCCATAATAAATCTCATAATATTTGCATTAGGTATGTGTGTGTGTATTGTTGGTTTTGTTTCCCTGGAGAAGCCTGACTAATACCAAGTTCCAGAATGAGAAGAGAGAAAGGGCCAGAAAGAATATTTGAAGAAATAATGGCTGAAAGCTTCCCAGATTTAACAAAAGATATGAATATACATAACCCGGAGCTTCAGTGAACACCAAACAGGATAAACTCAAAGAGATCTATACCCACACACATTGTAATCAAATTGTCAAATGCTAAAGACAAAAAGGAAATCCCAAAAGTTACAAGAAGCAACGCGTCATGTACAAGGGAGCCTCAATAAGATTAAATGTTAATTTCTCATCATAAACCATGGAACCGAGAAGGCAGTGGGATGACATATTCAAGGTGTTACTTTATTGGTTTTCAGAAGGGTCACCTATTTGTATTAATCATGACATTTTTATTGGCAAGTGGCAGGAACTCAACTCATACCACCTAGGCAAAGAAGAGGGAATGTTTATTTGTGTAACTGGAAATTTCCAGAATATACAGGTTTCAGGCAGGCCTGGATCTGGGGGCTCAGCTAAGATCATGGGGGTTTTTTCTCCCCATTTCAAAAAGTCCTCTTTCTGTAGCTGGCAAGATAGCTGCTGGCAGCCCAAGACTAATATCCCATCTATTTAGCATCACTAAAGGGGTGGAAAAACAGTCTTCTCTGATAGCTCCAAAGAAATCTGGGGTGAGATCAGCACCAGTGATGTGCCTGTGAGAGCTCCATGTTCCCAACTCCATGTTCAGCGATGTCTCAGTGAAATCATCTCTAGAGCTTGAAATTGGCCATGGTGAGAGTATTTATACCATGGAAATGCTACAAATCAGGGCTTCCCCACTCCACCTCCCACAGCTGCTGTTAAACACTTATGCCCACCACTGAGTCAGCCCTCCCTAAAGCAGGGACATAGGTTCTCCTGTGGGAAGAGACATTCTTTTTTATCAGATAAAGAGGGGGGTGGGAAGCTGGCCAAACAGAAATAACAGAGGAACCCCACTCTGTTGAAAGCCCAGCTGCCCAGAGTGGATCTCAGAAAGGAACCTTCCTGTTTAAGGAGCATGATGTATAAAACCTGCTCTCAAATGTTCAGAAGATGAAGATAGATGGATGGATGGATGGATAGATAGATAGGTATAGATATAAATGATATAGATATAGATAAAGAAAGATATAGGGGGACGGATGTGGCTCAAATGGTTGGGTGTCCGTCTCCCATATGGAGGGACCCGGGTTCAATCCCCGGGACCTCCTGGTAAAAAAATAAAAAATAAAAAATAAGATGGATGGACAGATGGACAGATCTATAGATGGATAGATAGATAGACTATAACAGCAAATGTGGCAAAATGTTCAAGGTTGGTGGATGTTTCCAGGTGGGGGTTATGTTGGAGTCCCCTGTATGGTTTTTGTTCTCCCTGTGGGTTTTGAATTATTTTTGCACGGGGACACTGACAGGCCAGGGTAGAACCCATATAATGTCTTCCAGGAGAAGGGCCCTAGGCTTTGCTCCTCCCCCACCACCCACCTCCCCTCTGCCACTGCTGATCGCAGTCTATGGAAAATTAAAGAACTTCCTGAGCCCACCACTTTCTGCAAAGCCATTCCAGCAACCTAGACCCATGCTTTTCAGCTTGTTCAGCTATTTTAAAACAACCCTTTCAGAGCAGCCCAGAAATGGGGGCTGCGGCTTGATTTGAGGTTAAATAAATAAGTGCCATTCATCCACCAACTCTCTTGGAATGAAAGTTTTTTAAAGGCAAATTCCCAAGCTGTGTGCTCCAGAAAAACTGCTGCTCCAAATTCCTGGGTTCCCGTGTGGTGTTCTGCATCTCGGAAGACGCTGGGGATGTTTTCAGCAGCCCTCGGCACGGAACGCTAGCACTGACGGGGTGCGGGTGGTGAGGGCCCCAGGCACACTGCTGCGGCCTCTGCTCAGCCAGACTCTGAGTTCCCTGGGCTGTGCCAGCCTCCTATCCCAGGGCCCACAGAACCCTGGGAGGTCCTGGGGCATTTCCGGGCCTGCTGGGAATCGGCTCCGCTCCATTCTAGGAGCCCTGGGCCAGACTGCTGGTTTGGGGAGGCAGACTGCTTTTCATCCTGGTTTAAGAGACGAGCATAAGGGGGAAAATTCTCAAACAAACAAAAAACAAAAGTACACTCCACCCGGCTGGAAAGCCATCTAGGTCTTTCCTGAGTCCCTCAGAATGTAGGATGCAGAAGCAACTCAACAGAGGGGCCTTCCTGTGTTCTCTAAGGGTCATCAGCCTTTGTGCTCAAGTGCAAGGCCAAACCAAGAGTTTTCAGGTCTGCCTACATTTGGAAATATCCTGTGGCAGAAACAATAGAACCAAATATGCTCTTTGCTCCCCTACATTTCCCAGTTGTACCGTGTGACTAGTTCTAACCAACGATATTGAGCAGAAGTGATGTGAATCACTTCCAGGCTGAGACAGGAAAAAGCCCACACCCCATCTTCTCGTCTCTTTTTCCTGGCCTCTGAGACCATGGGGGCTGTGTGTTCCCAAGGGTGCAGCTATAAAATGGTGGAGCTTCTGTCAGCCTGGGTCCCCAAGTGACTGTGGAGTGGAACTGCCTGCTGATCTGCTGGGACGTATGCCATGAGCAAGAAATAAACTTTTGTTGTGTTCAACCACTGAGTTCTGGGGCTTGTTTTCCACTGCAGCATTGCCTGGTAGACCCTGACTGATTCAAGTCCCTGGCACGCCCTGGTATACTTTGCCTTGTTCTTTGCTGAGACCAGCATCCAGCGGTGGAGAACAATACTTCCTCCCCTTCTGGCCAGCAGCCTTCCCCTAAAGGAGTGCTTATGAGCTTGCTTACATTCAGGGGCTCCAAGACATCTTTCTCTTGCTCAACCATAGTCCACCCTACCTCGTCAAAGATGTAAGGAGCCTCTCTGAGGCTTGGGCTTTGGTCTCTGCCTTCTTTTGTATGTCTCTACAGAACGTGGTGGAGCACTAGTATAAAAAATGGTAATCTCTCACAGTCCAAGATGTTTACCGGGGCACGAAGCACTTTCACTTATGGTCCCCCAAGAGGAGGCTGGGACAGGCTCAGTTTCTATTTTAAAGATGAGAACACTGAAGCTAGGAAGGATTGAGTATCCTGTCCAAGGTCACACGACTAAGGAAAGGACTTGGACCTAGGTCTTGTCTCTCTTGCCACAACACCAATATTTCTCAAAATATAGTCCATGGACTCTGGGATCGGGCCTCGGAATCTGCATTTTTAAAGCTCCTCTGGTGATCATTATGCTCACGAAGAACTCTAGTGCCACCCCCACCCCGCCGCTGCCTCTTCCCATCCGCTCAATGTTGTACGGTGGGGAGGAGATGAAGCCATCACCAGGGCCAAGAATTCAAAGGGGTGCGGCAAAGGACCACTCCCCAACGAAAACAACAAATCAAACAAAGCCTTCCCTACCAGGCTACTATTTGGGCCTGAAATTCTCCCCAAGGAGCAATTTCTTTGGATTAAGAATGCACACAGTCCTACAAATACTGAGCCTTTCTCATGAATTAACTCAGGTTGTTCCCAGCTAGGAACAACTCCTTTAAGTCTTTCTACAAGGTAAGTTCTTACAGGGAAACATCAGCTAAGAGTCAAGACCTTGATCTGAAAGAGGGAATCCAGCTGGGGACTGCACAGGGTGAAATCCCAGAGGCAGGAAGGGCCTGGGCAGCATGGGGTAAAGGGAGGGGGTGAGGCTGCAGAGAGAAATGCTGCAGGGGGAGGTGGTTAAAACCTCATGAGCTGGAAACAGACACACAGGAGTAAAAAGTCTCCTGTGCTACTTACTACCTGCAGGGCCCTGCAAAATTTATTTCATCTCTCTGTGCCTCGGTGTCTCATCTGTAAAATTGGACGAACAGCCCACCCTCTGGAAGTGATGTAAGAGTCAGATGCATTTGTGCATGTAACAGTCAGCATGTATTGATCCTTACCATGTGTCGCTGTTGTTCCAGGTACTATACGTATATTAACTCATTTAATCTTCCCAACTACCTTGTGATGTGGTTATTATTTTATCCATTTTATAAATGAGGAAATGAAGCACAGAGAGGTGAAGTAACTTGTCCAGAGTTGCACAGTTAATAAGTATCAGAGCAAACATTTGAACCCAGGCAGTCTGACTCCAGAGCCATCAGATCTAATGGAGGCCTCATCTCATCACAGGGCTTTGGCCCAAGTCCAAATGCAAACTGAACGGTGGCCATAATAATTATTACGACTGAGCTAAGTGGCGAGGGAGCACTGCTCTCCCTCCACCACCAAGACACTAACCCTATTCCACACCCAGAGTAAAGAGGCCCCAGCCCCTTCTCCCAACACCCCCCACCCTGCATGCCCCCACCAATGGGAATCCCCACAAACACCAGCATTCGTGTTTTACTGCCTATCTGGCAGTTATCCTGGAATCATCAGTCTGGTTATTTGTCTTATTTCGTTTGCTTTTTAGTGCTTGTCCTTAAGTAAACTGCAGAGTTACAAGGAGAAAAGGAAGCCAGAATTTATTGAGCAGTTACTATGGCAAGACTCCGAGTCAAGCAAATCCAGGCATGGTGTCTCATTGAGTCCTCACAACCCTAAGAAGTGGATTTTATAGTCTCCATTTTACAGATGAGGAAACAAGGCCCAGAGAGGTGAAAGCACTTGCTCAAAATCACACAGCACATCAGCAGCACAGTGCAGCTACAATCCCTTGTCTGTGTGACTCCAAAGCCACTTATGAGAAGAGGTGCTCAGCTGGGGGTCTTAGTGCTACCCCCCAAAGATGAAGTGCCCTGATCCTCATGCCTTTCTCCATGTGGCAAATGTTTCTGACACAATATAGCAGACACCAGATTAGCGGCTGCAGCAGGGACAGAGGTTGTTCTTAATAGTATATTTAGTGAGGTATCCATTGTCCCCAAGTTCTGTGAGGGCCAGACATCACACGGGGGCCGCCCCCTGGGGATAGGGGAATTCAGTGTCCTTCTGGGAGAATCCAAACACTTGGGGTTTCAGGAAATTTCTGACCCGCCAGATTTCTGTGTAGCCAATCAGTCAGAGCTGGGTGGGGGGGTGCCGCAGAGGGGAGCCTTCCCGTCAGCCCAGCTTTTGTCTCTCACATGAGCCTGAGACAGACAAACCACAACCACAGACTCAACCAGCTGTGGAAGCATCGAACAGGAAACCCAGAACATCTGGTGCTGCACTTCCTCTGAAGACTGTGCGAGTCCGGGTGTGTGTCCTCCGGCGTGCACGTCTGTTTTCTCTCCCACTGTTGTTTGTGGGATGTGGATGCAGACATGGTTGGAAACCACAGGCCTTGTGGTGACAGGGGAGCCAGACACGGTCTCCCCAACCCTAACAGCGGCTCGTTCCTCCTCACAGTTATCAGGCATCTGACCCAACCCCACAGGCCACCCTCTGACACTCTGCCCATGTTTCGCTTCAAATCACCACACAAGTGAAGAAGGGATTTCTTTTCCTTCTGGATCTGGGTGGTTTTAGTGGCGCTTGTTTGGAGATGGGGGTGAGGGAGGTGGGAGTTTTACTTAAATATAACTTGGCCTCAACACAGACCCACAAAAAGCAGTGTCTGGATAAAAGTTGTTTTTAAAACAATTTGAGAGGATCTGTGGATGACCGCCGAGGCCATGTGCTGGCCAGAGGGGCTGTTTTCCCACTAGTACATTGTCCTCTGTGTGGGGGGTTAGAGAGAGAGGATGTTTGGGTTTCTTTTTTTTTTTTTTCCCTCCTTTTTTTTTTGAAGAGAAGAAATACAAGGAAGTGGAAAGAAACATCATCTCCCAAAACCATTGCATGAAGTCTAATTCTCATTTCGCCCTTATGAAGTAGGTGTTATTATTATCATGCCTATTTTCTCCAATCATGAAATTGAGGTGCACACAAGCCCTGTGATGAGATGAGGCCTCACCTAAGATCATACAGGAGGAGGGCCAAGTTCAAATTCTAATCTTGAATCCTAGCCACATGGTAAATCCTAGAAGATGACTCTTCATTCTTTCAATGAATAGTAATAGTTTAAACTGTGCCTAATACATAGCTGGCATTCAATGAATGTTTCTTGAATTAATCAATAAAATGTGTCATCTTTGACAGCAGGGACTATGTCATCATCACTGTACCCCCAGGGTTCAGACCCGTGCCCAGCAAGGAGTGGGACCTTAATAAACGTCTGGGTATGAATAAAAAAAATAATTTAAAAATTGAGCAAACGGATTCAAAGTTTTGGAACAGTTACACTTCATTTATCTTTAGCAAGGTCAACTATTTGGATCCTGGCTAAAAATCTGAAAAGAGGTAGAAAGAACCACAATCAACAGAAGTTCGGAGTCCCAGCACTTAAAGTTCATGTACTTGACTATAACAGAACTTCCGAGACCTGCAGCAGAAGTCTGGCCACCCTAACTTTACAAGCAGCTCTAAAAGGTATAGTTGGTGGTCTTTCCAGGCCACAGTTAGAAGCACCAGTTTAGAAAGGAGATGATCTGCTAAAAAGGAAGATTGCCGACAACAGCAATTTGGGAGTTCAACTAGCACTGTCAGACTTGTAGATGGCATCGTGAAAGCAATGATGCATGCGCCAGGAGCGCCAAGAGCGGGGGAAACGGACGAATGAACTGTCCGACTCCCGGATCTCTGTCCTCAGCATAGGTCCGAGGTAGCCAGATGGAAACTGCAGCATCTCCGATGACTTCCCTGGCTTAGTTTAGGAGCACAGCAGCCACGGCTGGCAGACCTCAGGACCTAAGCCAGGCAGCAAGCGTGCTAGCCCATGGCCCGGAGTTTAGGGACTGCCCATGCGCTAACCTGAGCTGACACATGCGCAGTGCCCGAGGTCGCGCTCCTTTGACACCTGCGGGACTGAGGAGCCCGCCCTGCCCAGGCAGAATTACGTCACGCAGTGAGCGCCGCCGGGCCGTTGGCGTCATACGAGAGCGCCTCGCGCGGTCGCGAAGTCCTGAGCCCCGAATGGCAGAGGCGTTGCTGGGGAGACGGTGCGCCGAGCCCCTTCCCCGGGACGGGATTGGAGAAGAGCTCGTCAGCTGACTCGGTGAGGTTTCGAAGGCTCGCGGGAGGCCCCGGGGGAGCTCTCGCCAAGCGCCGGTTCCCCTGGCAACCGGGACGACCTCGGGCTGCCGGGATGGGCTGTTCCAAGGAACCCCCAGAGCCAGGATTTGTGCCCACAATCAATTTGAGGGGCTTCAAGTCTTCAGGTAGTAAATATCGGATGCGCCTGTGGTCCAAGCAAAGTAAACGTTCACGCTGCTCTAGATAGGGTTCGGCATAGGGCAGGAGGCCCCACAAAGGCTTGAATCGATCGCTTAAGCAGCGTCGGAGTAGGTGTGAGAGTCCTGAGCCAGGAGACCTAATACCAGTAAAAAGCTTGCGCAAATCACCTAAGCTTTTTGGGCCTCATTTTCCTCCCTGTGGGATCTTTCCTATCAGCATATAAATAAATTATTTCTCCCTTCTTAAGAAATCCCTTTCGTGACTTCATTTCTTCCTCCAGATCCCACATTATCCCTCTTTTCCTGAACGCTGACACTCCTTGAAAGGGCGTGTGTCTCCAGCTCTCTCCTCCCACTCTGTTGAACCTTCTCCAGGCGTACTCGAAGGCTCTTCTCAGTCGTCCTCTTGATCTGTCAGCAACGTTTGACGCGGTTGATCACCTGCTCCTCCCTGAAATCCTTTCTTCACTTGGCTTGCCGGACAGCACACGCCCTCGGTTGTCTTCCCACGTCCCTGGCCCCTCCTCCTCGGTCTCATTTGCTGGTTCCTCCTCATTCGCCTGACCTCGAAATGTAGCTAGAGGTGCCCCGAGACTGGCTCCTTGGACTTCACTCTCTTCCCATTTAATCCTCTGACCTCATCCAGCCTCATGTCTTTGAAGACCAGTTATATGCTGATGATCTCATCTGGACCTCTCCACCAAATGTCCGTTCTTGAATATGCAGATTTATTTGGCAACAACGTTTGGACGCCCAGTAGGCACCCCAACCCCACCCATCCAAAACTGAACTCCTGAGATTTTTCCCTTTGCAGACAGTGGCAACCCCTGTTCTTCCAGCTGCTCAGCCCCATGTCTTCATTCCACATCCAATCTGTCAGCAAGTCCTATTGGCTTTTTCTTTCAAATATAGCCAGAATCCCACCTCCATGCATACCATCTTGGACCATGGCCCCATCATCCCTCACCTAGATTGTTGTAATTGCCTCCTAGGGGTCTCTCTGCTTCCACCCTTACCCCTCTCCCCCTCAGTCTATGCTCACATAACGGCCTGAGTAATTCTTTTAAAACAAAAGTCACTTCATGTAGCTTCTCTCAGCCAAACCTTCCAAAGGCTCCCTTCTCACTGGAGTAAAAGTCAAAGTGTTACCATGGCCAGACAGCTTTAGCTGTCTATTTCCAGATTACCCTCCAGAAAGGGTGATTTTGTTGATACACCCACAAGCAGTTTACAAGTAAGCCTGAATTTCCCCACACCCTAGCCACTGATGTGGGGAATTTTCATTCTTTTAATCTCTGCCAGTCTGATAGGGGAAAATGATTATCTCATTGTTGTTTTAATTGGCGTTTCCCGGGAGCTTCATGGCGCCCTCTCCTATTCTTGACTCCCTTGCTCACTTCACTCCAGCCACGCGGGCCATTTTGCCAGGCTCATTACTGCCTCTGGACCACTGAACTTGCTTTTACCTCTGCATGGAACCTGTCCTCAAATATCCACAAGACTCCCTCCCTTACCTCCTCTGAGGCTTGGCTTGAATGCTCCTACTCAACGAGGCTGTGTCTAGTTAATCTCCCTATTTTATTTTATTTTATTTATTTTATTTTTTTAAGATTTATTTATTTATTTATTTATCCCCCACCTTGCTGCTTGTGTTTTGCTGCATCCATTTGCTGTGTGTTTTTTCTGTGTCTGCTTATCTCCCCCTTGCTGTGAGGTCTTGCTGCATCAGCCCACCGCGCCACGCGGGCCGGCCTGCCCTCACAAGGAGGCCCCGGGAAGCGAACCCGGGGCCTCCCATATGGTAAACAGGAGCTCTATCGATTGAGCCACACCCGCTTCCCAATCTCCCTATTTTAAAGTTGCAATGCTGACTCCCCCAACCCCACATGCCCATGCCCTTCCCTTTTGCTCCATTGCATCCAGCACCTTCTAATGTACCATAAATTCACTTCTTTATCTTATTTGATGTCCTTCTCTGTGCACCACGAGGGCAGGGATATTTTTCTGTTCTGTCTTTGCTATATCCGCAGGGCCTAAACAGTGTGTGACACACGATAGGTGCTCTGTAAGTATCTGTTAAGGGAGAGGATGCATTTCAAAATAGGAGGATTAAGAAGTGGAGCCCAAGCTTTAGGGGTTTGGGGTTCAGTCCCCCTTTGCTACCTACCTGCTTTGTGACCTTTAGGAATTTATTTAACCTGTCTGAGCCTCAATTTCTTCATTTGTAATGTGGTCAAAACAGTAACTCAGTCTTTCATTCTGCGATATCGATCACCTTCCTCTAGGACCAGCGCTCTTCTAGTTGCTGGAGACAAAATGGGAACCCTTACTGCATGTTTCCTTGGCCCCGTGGAGTCCCTACACTGCGGGAGGGGGTACAGACAATAGCCACACAGTCACCCCAATATGATTATTCATAAACTGTGGTGAGTGTGATGAAGTTTTGAAAAGCAGAGGGCTTAAGGGGAGTGGGTAGAGGAGCTGTAATTAAGATCCAAAGAATATGTAGAAAGAAGACAGAGGAGAAGGGGAAACTTCCAGATGGAAGGAAGTTATGCGCAAAAATCCTGTAGCTGGAAGGGGTGCCATGTGTTAGAGGAAATGAGAGGGACAAGTGGCTGGGGCTCCTAGAACGAAGGGGTCGAGGTAGGCGATACCCTGGAGGGCCTTGGATGTCATCTAGGGCTATTGCTGGGGGAGGGGGTAATCTGATAAGAGTTGTTTTATAAAAAGATTACTCAGCCACAAGTGGGTCAGAGAGAGGCTAGCCCTGGCTCCAGAGTTCGTGTGCCAGTGAGGATGACGTGATCTAATGGATAGGGCGCGCTTGGTAAAGAGTTGACTCAATATTTTAATAATCCCACCTGGCGTGGTCGTTGTGAGGACTGGATGAAATGGAGTTGGGAAAGGGCTTGGGAAACTGAAGTGATAAGCATAAGAGAACACTAAGGATAAGCGTCCAAAAGTACTGAAAACTCCATATTGGAGGTGTGCTGGGTATAAAGTAGTTTAGAAAGATGTGATTGCTGCTTAAAACTTAAAGTTTTCAACAAGGCTAATGCCAAGAAGTAATGGTGTGGATAGAGCAGACTGAGCACGTGCACCTGTCTTCTGCAAGCCAAAACAAAGCGGAGAGGGTTCCGTGAGAAGGAGCACTCCAATTTCTTTTCTTCAGAAAAGCTTCTCTTCGGTTTACTTTTAGGAACTGATACACAGCAGGTACTCATTTGGGGAGAAGGGGGTCTCTTCCCCAGACTCTCAGGAAAAGGGGTATCGGGCGGCAGGAGTGTTTCTCGTGCCATCCCTGGAGTTCAGTAGCAGGAAGTGGAGCTTGATGTGGCCTCCCACCTGGTCCTGGTCTGGCCCTCAGGAGCTTCACAGCCTTTGATTCCTCCTCCATAGTGTCAAGTATTTAACAACAGCTGTGTGCTACCCTCCTGAGGCCTCCAAGCCTTCTGATCTCCAAACTGAACACCTATGCCGCCCCCCCAAAAAAGCTTTCTTTTCTTAACAGTGCTTTGATGAATTTCCTTGTATATAAATATTTGCATATGTGTCTTCAGATGCATTTCTGCAGATAAAACTGTTGGGACAAATGGTGCATTTTATAGCTTTAGCTGTCTATTTCCAGATTACCCTCCAGATAGGGTGATTTTGTTGATACGCCCACAAGCAGTTTACAAGTAAGCCTGAATTTCCCCACACCCTAGCCACTGATGTGGGGAATTTTCATTCTTTTAATCTCTGCCAGTCTGATAGGGGAAAATGATTATCTCATTGTTGTTTTAATTGGCGTTTCTTTGATTATGGGTGAGGTTGGACATGTTTTTCAACCACATCCTATACTTTTGCAATCGAGTTTTGGAGCCAAATGCAGGACCTTACGTGTATTCCAGTTAAATTTTATCTTGTTGGATTCAAGCAATCATTTTTTCCTGTTGAGATAATTTTGGATTCCGATTCTGTAATTCCAACATATTGGCCTTCCCTCCCAGTCTTGTGTTATTTGCACAGTTGATAAGCGGTTATCTTTGGCTGCATCCAAGTTGTTGATAGAATGTTAAAGAGTTTGGGGCCAAGGACAGAGCTGTTTGGCATGCCACTAGAGAATGCCTTGGGGATGTCACTCTTCCATCTGCTAGTTACAATCACACCTTTCCAAGCTCTGGAGCCAGGTAGGGTCCAATAGTCCTTTACCTGGGACACAGGACCTGGGCATGGATTCCAGGCTGGAACTAATTAGCTGTGTGCCCTTGTGCAAATGGCATAACCTTCCAGAGTGACAGACCACAGAATTATCTAATGTCCCTTCCTGCTCTAGCGGACTTTTTTTTTTTTTAAGGAGGTAACGGGGATTGAACCCGGGACCTTGTACATGTGAAGCAGGCATTCCACTGAGCTACAACCACTCCTCTAAGCAGCCTTTTTGTCACTGTTTTGTCTGTAAGGATTTCATGAGAAACCATCAAATTATTGTCATCGCGCTATAGTGAAGTGTTCACCTGCTTTACCAATCTAGTTCATTCCTTGGTGAATTAAGACTGACCCTTTTGACCACCCTTTCTAAATGCTTGTCAACCATTTATTTGATTATCTACTTCAGAATTTTGCCCAGGGTCAGTGCAAAGCTCTTGGGCCTCCCATTTACCCAGTTCATAATTTTTCAAAATGAGGACATTTGCCTCGATTCTCCACGATTCCCCAAAGTCCCCTGGTGCGTGGGCAGTGCTCAGCGTTTCCTGCTGAGGTTCCCTGGTTCAATAGCCCTGACTCAGGGCTCCTTCGAATCCTGGAGGAGAAGGTCCCTGGGAATGCCTCCTCTCCTCACAGCCTGGAGAGGCGGTCCAGGGTGCTGGGAGGAGGGGTAATAAGTAGCTGGAGCAGCGTTGAAAGGAAACAGATGGAATGGCTTGGGTTTAAAGAGAAAAGGTCTTTGTGAGAATGACAAACACCGACCGTTCAGGTCTCTAGCCCAGCATAGAGCAAGCTCTACTTACGCGTCCTTCTCCTCATTGTGCGTCCAGGCATAATAAAGAAAGCAAGCAACAGGTCCATCTTCAAGGGAAAAGATAGCATGTTATGGAATCTTTCTCTGAGTTGCTTCAACATCAAAATCCAACAAGATTTTCTTTTTTCTCAAAGACTGACTGCTGGCAATCCTTGGCTCCTGTCTTGTGATGAGGTGCATGGCTGTGTCTGCCGTTCTCTCCCTTCTCTTCCCGGTTCTGGTTTCGTTGGTTTCAGTTGCTCGCCTTCATGGTTTCTCTCTATCTGCATTTCATTCTCTTACAAAGGACCCCATTAAGAGGATTGAGACCCCTCCTCCCTGAGGTGGGCCATACCTTCGCTGAAGTAGCCTCATCTAAAGATCCTCCTTACAATGGTGCACACCCACAGGAGTGGACTAAGCTCAAGAACGTGTTTTTCTGCCGTACATGCAGCTTCAAACCCTAGGTCACCGATCTCGTCAGGGGTAGAGCTGGGCTTTGAACTCAGTCACTCTGGCTTCATGTTCAGTTTCAAAATGGCGATGCACAGCTGCCTCCATGGGTAAACGAGGGCAGGGAAGGAATGACGGGGCACTAACGGCATCGGAGAGGCGCTCCCCACAAACTGTGGAACTGCCTTGCCACGGGTGGTCTCAAGTACCACGGAGTAACAAACTAGCTCCTTCCAGCCCCTGAATGAGCTGCATGAAAAGGGAGGGGGCATCGAAAAGAGGAGTCAGGGCATGAATGACCTGGAGTATGGATTACCTCCGAGTGATCCCGAGTCAACTATGTGAGCATCTGTGACTCCGAGGCAGGACATAACAACACCAGGATCCTAGATCCACCAGGGCTGCGTCACGTGACAGGCCAAGCACAGTCACTGCCTGGCAGGTACAAAGCGCTCCAGCCTCAGCTGGGGCCGGGCTCCAGTCGACAGATTCCCAATATTATCTTCCAGTTGCTAGACTACGCTGCTTTCCAATACACTCTTTGGAATACAAAAATTAAAACATAAGCAAAGCATTTTAATACAAATAATTTCAACCTCAACAAGACAACTGGCTTCTGATTAAATTGGCAAGAAAAGGTAATGAACTCATTCCGATTGACATATTTAGAGATGCTCTGGCCAAAACAATTGGCAGCTTCATAATTGTGGAAACGTTGGTGTTATTTCCACTCACCGAGGATCAGACCTGCTGGTATCTGATTCAATGTTTACTTCACGAATGAGGTCAGTTCCCAGCACAGCTGGGATCTTAGCAAAGGAATCGGAGCTGCCGGTCAGCAGATACCGTTCCCGATCAAATCTGACTTCCAGGGCAACGTTCTCGCCGTTCGCGCAGGTTAGCCACCTCTCTGGCATTTTCTGGGGCCTGGTTCTCCTTGCTGCTCTGATTTGCTTCCTTGTGGACGCCAACCCAGCCTGGGCTGTGGCCTTGGCACGATGTGGTCATTTCTGAGTTCCCACAGCACAGCCGTTCATTCCTTCCACCTGCCCTCTGGGTATTGCAGCATCTCGTCATGGAGCCACCTGCTTATGAGCTTCAGAACTGCCAGGAAACAGGATCGTTGTTTTGTTTGTTTTGCTTTGAAATTATTTATCCCAGAATGTCTCCTTTTGGTGGTAGGAGAGTGACTCAGGGCACCTTGGAAGCCACCTCTGAAGGTAACCATATCCCACAGGCCGGAGTGTCCTCTTGGCCAGCTCACCACACTGTTCAAAACAAATACAAGGACACAACAAGGATTCAAAACACTCATTTTTAAAAACACATTTATGGAGTGACGTATTCTAAGCTCAAGAGGGTTATGGGGAAAACTGTTACGGGCAGAAAGGAGAAGTCGTGCTCCAAGGCAGGGATAGGAGCTTAGCACCAAAGGACTTCAGAAGAAGCAAAGGGTTAACTGTCATTGACCTGTTCAGTAGCTGGCTGACCTGTTGGGTCCTGGGCTGCTTCAGCGGGACAGTGATGGTCGATGTTTTTGGTCAATGATGGAAGCAGCCTTTTCTCTCGGCTCTGGCAGCAGCTTCTTTATCTTAGCTGGACTAGGTAGTAGGCAGCTAAGTGACAGCAATTTGGTTTGGATCCCCAGATAATTATGGACATGATATGCTGTGACAGTTTTGCCTAAAAGCTGAAAAGTGCCCTGGGGAAAAAAAAAATCCAGAGTGAGAGATGGTTTAGAAACTGGAGGCAAAGGCAGTTTCAACAGAAAGGTTTTCTCTTGTCCACATTGACAAGTCAGAGTGTATTGCCAAGCCCCACGTTCTGGTCTCCTACCAGGAGAACAGTGAGCCCAGTGGCTGTTGAGGAAGACGCAAGAACAGAACCACGTGGAGAAGATACTGCCCCAGCTGTAAAGAGGTGACGAACCACACTGGCAGCTTCATACTTATGGAAACGTCCACGTTATTTCCATACAACCAGGGTTTGGCCTGCTGGCATCTGATTCCTTGTTTACTGGTTTCTGAGTCAATGTCAATGGAGGAAGAAAGTTGCCATTTTAGGGTGAAGGCTCCACTCTCTCTCAAAGGGCTGAATCGGCTCCTTAGGAGGCTTCTGAACATCTCTCCCCGCTTCAGAGTCGGCTTCCCTGCAAGGTCCAAAGAGCCACTGCAAATGCACTACAGACCACGCCTCTGACATGCTTCCTCGAGAGCGCAAACAACCCGCCTCAGACCCAAGATTCCCATCTGCTCACTCCTGTTAATTCCCTGCTTTTTTTGCCATCACTTCTGTAGCCTGTTTCATCCAACATTGCCACAGTCCTATCATCTTAATCTTTTAAAATAACCTTTTCCCTTGAATATGCTTCTGGAAGCTTTTGAAGATGGGACTCTAAACAAAGTCCATTCCTTCACCCTCTCTGACCTCATCACCTCACCCACTTGGCTCCGGCCACACTGTTTGCCCGGCTGATGCTCAAACACACCAGGCCACCACCTCAGGGCCTTGGCACGTGCCATACTCTCTGCCTGGAATCCTCTCTCCCCGGCCATCCTCATGGCTCACTCCCTCACCTCCTTTAGGTCTTTACTCAAAATGTCCCCCTGCCTTGGGCCTTTCCCACCCAGCCTCTTCCCCAGACCCTTCCACACATGTCCCCTTCCATGTGGGATCTCCCCCTGGCCTTTATCTCCATCTAAAATAGCACACGTTACGCGTCTCATTATCTGTTGACCCAATTAGATTGCCAGCTCCATGCATTCAGGGATCTTTGACTGTTTTGTCCACCTCCAGGCCCCAGCACCTAGAACAGTCACTCCACAGTATGCACTGAGCACCTACTACATGCCAGGAGCTAGTCTAGGCACAGAGGCTTCTGCAAAAGCTTCTCCAGTGAATTCACTCACTTTGAGGAAATAAGTTCTTTAAGCTCAAGGAAACCGCTGTGTCCTCTGATTCCTCGGAGAGATTTGAGAGTTGGGCAAATATTGTATCCTTTTGATTCCCTACTCTCTGCTCTTCCAACAGAAGTAACAGAGTGGGGTCACCTGAGAGGAAAGGCAACGGCTTCTGTGATTTAGGAACACAGGTGTTTGCTCCAGCAGGGCCAATGGGTCCTGACTCTTTGAGCGCCCAAAGAAGAAATGCACATGAAATGCAGTCACCCCCCTGGTTGTTAACGGAGCTGTGTAGTGAGTAGAGTTGTCAGTGAGGCAGCCGCGTGCAAGTGGCCATGACACTGGCTTTCCAGAAGGAGCTGGAAAGCTGACGCTCAAGCCACGGGAACAAGGACGGCCACCTTCAGCCTGCCTGGTAACTATGATGGACACCCAGAGGGGGCCGAGGGCCTCCAGCACCTTCTCCACCCAACTGTAAGCCTTTGGTACCCACTCAGCTGGCCATGTGTGCACGCCAACTTCCTATCTCAGAAAACCTTTATAATTCATCGTTATAACCTTTTTAATTCGAAAGCTCGCTGGTGATCTACCAAGAAATCGGAACTGCTTTCCTGTCGTCTCATTTGAAAAGTCTTTTGTGAGATGGGTTGTGACCCTCAAGTAACCTCTCTATTCCTGCTTGAAAGGAAAATATTTCCAGATCAGAGAGTAGCCTGCAGTGCCAAGACTTGGCATATATGAATACACGATTATGCTTCTAAACCCAGCACCACGAGCCCGTCGCCATTTCAGAAGCGGTCCTTAACAGGACAAAGAAGCAGTGAACCAAGAGCTTTATTATTTTCCCCTATTAAGTATTTTGAAACCAAAGTTTCCACATTTTTAAGGGTTTGATGTCATGAAATTCCCATGTATGACTGCATTTTGAAAAACAGAGTCGCTGTGTGTATTTTGGAATGTGAGAGATTTAGCATATAACTTAGAAAATAAACTCCTAAACCAGGAATTTGAGACACAGAGGCAGGACGGACCACGTTGCAGTGGCTCGCTCAGACCTTCAACATTTGCTCCGATGAATTCATTTGATGCTCAGAATGCCCAGGACACGTCTGGAAGTTAAATGTTAGCCTTCTGAAAAGGGCCTGGAACCTAAAAGTGCCAGCTGTTATTATTCTAAGTGCAGTGGAAGCAGGTTTCTATTTAAGACGTTCACGCCTGGTCCTTGAATAGCTCTCCTTTTCCAAAGGGTACCCTCCTTCCCTCGGATTCCTCTCCACCTCCCCCACCCTTTCCATGGTAGTCTGGTTTAACCCAACCTGCTGGCATGGAGAGAAAGACAGTTATAAAAGGAGCCGGGGAGTTGTGGTCCTTCTCCTTTGCTTCTGAAACCAGGCTCAGATGGAGACAAGACAGCCCTGGAAACAGCACGGCGGCGATGAGGGGGTCGAGGCGGGGGCTGGGTCGAAAGGCATGCTCCCCTGTCTTGATGGCAAAGAGGAGAAAGCAGACATTGGCTACCTTACCAAGGCTCCATAGACTGCTCGTTAGGCCCTTGGTCTCCAGGGTCCTAGGGAGTCTGATCTGAATGAATTCTGGGTCTGTCAATATCAGTTGCCTCTGGGGAATGGGCAGCACTCAAGAGAGGAAGAAGAGTAGGCTGGAAACGGGGAAGAGAGAGGCGCAGGGCAGAAGCAATCCAAGGACGAGACAGGATGAGGCGGCTGTCGGGAAAGGAGCCCACAGGTCCAAAGTGGTTTTGGGCTCCAGGGCTTCGGAGTGAGAGACGGTGAGGGTGAGAGCGTCAGGGACGGGGGATTTTGTTCCTGTATTTCCCCGATTGTGTAAAACTTCTTACTTCTGACCGTCAGCATGACCTCCTCCCCCTCCCTTCTTCGCCCTGAGGACAGCCAGTCTTGGGGGGCAGGAGAGCCCCCAAACGACACTGGCTGGAGCAGGCGTGCCTGGAGTTGAGACTGAGTCCGGGAGCACAGAATAAGGCAGCCGCGTGTGCAGAAGCTTTTCAAAGCAGACACAGGGGCATGGGGCAGAGAGGAACAGAGGAATTCCAGAGATGTTTCACGTGCAAGCGGATATTTCCTTTGGGAGTTTCTAGACTAAATAATACCCTTGTGTCTGAGGGGACGCTGCATGCTGACCTGGCCACGTTCTCTGCCTCCAGGGTGAGCACAGGGGGCCCCGCGGCTGCCCGGAGGGAGATGTAGGAGGAGGAAGGTGAAGTCGCCTGAACAAATGTCTTTCCTGGACGAATATCGGTGATATTCTCCCTGCGCCTGACACAACACCCATTACAAAGGTGGAGGAAGAATTGGTTGGCAGACCTGGAGAATAAAATGGGGTGACATGATTTTTTAATCACGAGCATTATTATAAAACCTACAATAAAATAGAATTATTTGGCGTAAATAGAACAACTTCTCTTAATCTATATTCTCCTTCTAGCTGCAATAAGTAAACTGAGGCACAGAGAGAATCTGACTTGCCCACAGCAGATAAGAGGGCAGTGGTAGGACATCCATAAAAGAAGAATCTAGAATCCAGAGTTTGCTCTATTTCAGATCAGAGCACAGTGCACTCGTTTACATTTATATGTTTTAAGTTTAAATATGAGGGGGGCAGAGACCTTTCCTCATTCCATGGGTTGCCATGTAAAGGGAATTCCTTAGAGTATCTCTCTTTGCCTCTCCTCTTGCCCTCACCCGCTCCTCCTTTCACCCATTCCTCTCCCAGGCTGCTCTGCTCGCCACCACACAGCCCCCAGGATGTTTCACACGCAGCGACCGTGGAAACCAGTGCGTTTAAAGCAGGAGAGCTACGCCGATGAGCCCACTCACCCATGGACCTGAGCCACATCCTACAAATAGCTTTATAGAAATACGTTCACGTCCCCAGCTGCGTTCTGCCCGACTCCTGCATCTGACTGATTATCTCCCTTTAAGTAGAAAGGAGGCTCTCCCAAACCTAATAATGTCATCATAAATACCTTGAAAATGCTCTCCTATATTCCGCTTCTTTCTAGTGCCAAGGAATGTGCCATCAGTGAGTCTGATAATTTTGAAGCTATTTTAGGCCAGTAGGACAAGAGCTGGCCAACTGAAATGGTAACTTCCATGAAAGCACTGAGCTAGCCTGAAAGTGTAGCCAGCCTACTTTCACGGAATCTGCTGATGCCTTAGAGAAATCTGATTCGAAAACTAATTTTAGACCGGAATCCAGCTACCCAAAGTCTATACAAGAATTCTATCTAGAAAGGTCTACATAGAACCAACTGCAAACTAAATTAAATTTCCATAAATGAAAAATATTAAGGCTCTATTCAATTTTTCTGTCGGTTTTTGTGAAGAATGTCCCTGTTCCTGTGCGAATGGTTTGATACCTATTTTCTTGTCTTTAGTCAATCCCGCCACATGCAGATCACTTTGTAACATCTGAAGTTTCACCTGAGTAACATGAACAGCTGTAGTACATAGTGTAATGTTTATGCATCCGACTGTGCAGAGACCTAAAAGAAGCAGGATATGTGCCCCTTGAGAGCAGGACGTGATTTGCTCTGTCCATGCAGTGCCTATACAGTCTCATCCACGAGTGACCTTTAACAGTGCTGGAGGAGAGGAGGAGGAGGACAGGAAGGGTTTGCCGAAGTACGGTCACCATCTTGGTTGAGGTGAGCTGTTCAAAGAGACGGATGCGGGAAGCGGGTGTGGCTCAGTGGATGGAGCCCCCGTTTACCATATGGGAGGCCCGGGTTCGCGTCCCGAGGCCTCCTTGTGAGGGCACGCCGGCCTGAGCGGTG